>LBNU01019841.1:1317-14495 GCA_014162995.1 Artemisia annua
CGCGTATGGCTGATATTCCTGGTCTTCCAATAATGCCATTGTATGGCGAAGGAGATCTGATCACCATAAAATTCATCCAGGCCGCCGTGGAGTGTTCTTTATTGCCAACAGCAACTAGTAATCGTATTTGCCCCATGGGCCATATCTTTTCTCCCGTAAAGCCAGTCAACGACGTCGTGGCCGGGCTCAACTGACTTCGTATCTCAGGTCGCAATCTTTTGAAACAATGTTCATACATTATGTCTGCGGATGCCCCTCCATCGACATACATGCGGTGGATATCGTGACCCCCCGCACTTATCTCGATGGTGAGTGGCTCCGCTACTGCGTTGTCCGCAGCCAAGGCGGGGAAAGAGATTTCGCTTCCATAAGAAAATTTTTGGCTGACCTTTTGCCTAGTATTTCGCTGCCATGATTGTATCATGTAGATGGTGTCAGCCTTGTCCTTAGGTGCTTCTTTCTTGCTCCCGGTCTTTTGTTTGCCTTTCCCATCCTTGATGTTCTTAACTAGATGATCCAACCTTCCTTCTTTTACTAGCTTATCAATTAGTTGGAACAATTGGACACACTCATTGGTGGTGTGGCCCTTCTGTCTATGATACTCGCAGTACCCGTTCCCTACGCGCTGCTCTTCTGGGGTGCGCATTGGTAGGGGGTTTCGGGAAGTTCGCGCCTTCTGTCACAAATATCTCCCTTGGAGTCTTCGTTAGTGGGGTATACTTGTCATTCTCTCGTCCGCCCCCTTGACTGCGGTAGCTATCGGGTGCTACTCTGGTCGTTGGATTGTCTCATGGGCTGTTCTTGTGACCTATAGTTTGAGTAGCCTTTCTTGCTATCCGCAACGACGGCTTCTCCTTGGATAAAGGAACTCGTGCGCTTCATAAGTTCGTCAAAGGTTTAGGGGACCTTATCGTTTAACCTTTTGATAAGTTATGGGTTATTGATCCCGTTCATAAACCCTGAGATCTTTAGTATTTCGGGGCATGCCTTGACGTGTATGCATTCGTCCTTATAGCGCTCCACATAAGCGCTTGTGGATTCCCCTTGGCGCTGTTTTACTCTAGCAAGCTCGACAGGGTTCTTAGCGCACTTCTTCCTTTGGGTAAAGTTTAAGCGAAATGCCTTCCGCAACTCTTCAAACCCATCAATGCTTCTACGTGGCAGCTTACTAAACCAGTTTCGCACATTCCCTACCAATGTAGAGTTAAACATGTGGCACCACACGGGTTGTGGCCAATTTTCGATGGTAGCGGCTGATTCGAAAATTTTTAGGTGGTCGTCAGGATCACCTGTCCCATCACAAGTTTTAACATTAGCGGGCATGCGCCTTCTCTTATCTTATGAAAAATCGCTGATGCGCCGAGTGAATGCGTCAACCTTTTGGCGGCGCCAGGGACGAGACATATCTTCGTCCTCCTGGTCGCGGTATCTTTTCCTTGACTTCCAGTGTCCTGTTTCTTTGTCCTCGTTGTCCGAGGAGTCACTTGAGGACGATCTTACTCTTTTGCGGCGCTTGCGTCAGCTGTCCTCGGAATCCGAGCTTGAAGGGCTTTCGCTTGGGGAGCGCTGTCGCCTAAATCTATCATGAACCCTGCGACTACCAAGCCTTGAAGGGCTTTCGCTTGGGGAGCACTTTCGCCCAAGTCTATCATGAACCCTGCGACTACCAAGCCTAGTGTGGACATTGGTACGCCATCCATCGTCTTCTTGCTCCTCCAGGTACTGTAAGTCAGCTGCTTCATCATCCACAACTTTCTTTCCGACCCTAGTAAACACTGGGAGTCGGCTGCTATCCTTCTCGCGCCTCTCCTTTTAGTGACGCGATGGAGATGCTTCATACTCAGGGCTGAAGTTGAGCTGGGCTTGCAGGCTCTGGCTTGACCTCTTTTTCGCTTCCTCTTGTATAAGGGCAGCCAAGGTTTCGTAGTTTTGAGACACGAAATCACTTGGTGCTAGTTCAGGCGCGACTCCTAGCGCGAGGATGTCTGTTTCCAAATCAGGACCCTTGTCTCGATTAGGCGTACGTGGCGGCTCAGTGGGGTATGTTTCTGGCACCGTTTGGTGGGGGGTGGTGAAAGGAGTACGCTATAGATCTTCCGCGCTAGTGGTTGTCGTAGTGGCCTGGGTAGTCCCTGTGAGCGGTCCTATTGTCGGAAAGATCAGATCTGAGCCTGATCCTTGGTTTTTGGGTTCACTAGTTGTTCCAGAGGCCTGCTTAGGGGTTGAATCACTTTGCTGCTTCTTCCCCTGTAGGTCACCATACGTTTTCTTCACCTGCGGAGTCCGCTGGTTTAAGTTTCCATGCTTTGTCATTCTAGTTCTTAGCAGAGTTCTTAGTGTGTGGTCCCACAGATGGCGCCACTTGTTGTACAAAAGTTGGGCGTTCCTTGTTTGGACTCCTGTTCTCGTATCAATTGGATCTTAATGCTGAGACTTGCGTACTAAGAGAACAAAAACACCGTTAGGCTTACCGTGGGATTGTCTCCCACGATTATCCTCCGGCATGAGAGTAAGTAATCGGTTTAGGGTTTTAGTGAAGAGTTAGGGTTATTAGATGATACCTTAATGAGAGCCAAGATGCCCTTTATATACACACGAAATCCTTGTTGGCTTCGGCGTATCCTTACTTATGCGGTCCATTGATCCTTATCCCATAAATAAGAGATCCTATATCAAGACCATAAATAATAGATTCGAATTTGGGCCTTTGTAAGCCCAAATCTTTATCATGATAGCCCACGCGTGATGGGCTTGGGTATTAGTAATGTCCATTGGTCGGGTTCGTGACTCGAGTGCGGACTATGCGTCTTCAAATGAACTTATCGAGTCTAGAGCCACGAGATACATCAAAAGATCTCATAGGAACATGTGCTACTTCTACCCTGGTTGTTCAATATTAAGGACACTAATGGTAAATCTATAAGTCCTACACAGATCTTAGCAATCTGACAAGAACACTTATGAGGGAATATACATATGTAATTCCCAGTGATTTAGTGGAAATTCCTGCCAGGGAAAGCAGGTCACTTCGGTAATTCCTTGTGGATTATGCTTAGTGATCATGGCAATTTCAAAACGGGCTACAGTCGTGGAGTGATCTCCAGCGACTCACCAAATTGTTGATCTACTTCGGTAGATCTTGTAAGCCCTTTCGAGGGTATTCGATTTAGGAACGGACTTGGTAAGGTTTAGAGAAAGTTTTCACACTATGCTGTTAACAATCTCTAGGTCCGAACCTATAAGTACCAGATGTTTTATTGCTAACTGTCTTATGCAGGAATATTTGGTGAGTGTTGCTGATTGCTAAAAAGATGCCGATCCATCACCTCATGCTCACACTTCGACATCACAACCTAAGAAATCATGGTCATTTAATGGGCCTCAACGATGCTTCCACAACTCTGATGTTGAAGATCATGATCCTGAAAAGTGTGAGCATGCCAACACAAAATTGTCCACATCACATGGAGACGCTGCTACACAAAGATGACTTGAAGATATTCATCTGGATGATAAAGACGAAGTCATGTCAATGATCATCCAACATTTTAAGCAAGTCATCTAAAGTCCACTGCTGAAAGCACAAAGCTTACGACAATGAAGAATCAGAGACTATGAGCTACAAAGATATCGTCAAAGATTAGAATGCTAGAATTCAAGTTGTAATTTCCGGGGTGACCTCCCTTAGGGGGAGATTGTTAGGAATCGTTTATTCATATGAAAGACTCGGTCACCCCGAGTATAGTTTAGCATTATGTAGCTCGTAGTATTTATCCTTTTAGTTAGTTGTTAGTAATAGTTAAGTAATACGNGCTTACGACAATGAAGAATCAGAGACTATGAGCTACAAAGATATCGTCAAAGATTAGAATGCTAGAATTCAAGTTGTAATTTCCGGGGTGACCTCCCTTAGGGGGAGATTGTTAGGAATCGTTTATTCATATGAAAGACTCGGTCACCCCGAGTATAGTTTAGCATTATGTAGCTCGTAGTATTTATCCTTTTAGTTAGTTGTTAGTAATAGTTAAGTAATACGTGGAAGAAGGACGGGTCTTTACCCACTGTATACCTGATCCACAGCCCGGGCGTGGGTGTTTAAGTTGTATCTATAGATACCCCTTCCCTAGCAAGGAACGGGTTGGAGCTTCCATTACTTTCTAATCTAATATTCTCAAATTTCTCTCATCTCTTTCTCTCTCTAGGAATCCTCCAAACTTCTCTCTTTCTATCTCTAAACTCTTCCTCTCATTCGATCCATAATCCACAAAACCAACCATGTTATGAATTAGAATATATTACAATTTACAAATGACCAAAGACCAGATGTTAGATTAGCACGCTTGTTCCAAGCAAGTGTCACACTGTTCTGTGTCAAACTAGATGACTTGTGAATATATTAACAATTATTTAATAACACATCAAACATTAAAGCACATATAAAAATGTCACTGCACAGTCAAAGTTGTAAAAAGTGAATGCAAATCCGATGCAAATCTTGCTAGTTGTTATCTTTACTAATTAATCGATCACTGAAGGCGTTTATTGCTTTGAAAAGGTACCTTTACTTACTCCCTAGCTAATCAAACATTTATTGGAAAAGATGCTTTAGCAGTTAGCGTATTAGTATTACAAGAACAAATTTCAGGGTATAAGTGGGCTTCCATGTAGGTGATAGTTCTCAAGCAGTCAAGTAAGTACCGTCTATTCATGTTGTTATCATCACAAGAAAAGAACAGACTATTGTTTTTGTTCACAAGTTATCATACTTTTTCACTATCAAAGACCTTTTTAAACACTAAACAAACTGTAGGACATTTTCGAGCATGCTATTTGCTTAAGACAGGTGGAATATTGAGTTGCGAAGAGGTCTGCATACATACCAACTGTATTCTGCGGAACTGAAACCTGTGCACTCTCTAGCTTTTCAAGAAAATCAGGGCATTCAAGTCTTGACTTGAGTAGACTGCACAACTACATAATAGAATTCAAAATAGTAAGTTAACCATGAATTTTGTATATTGGACAATCAAGTAATTTGGTATTCTTTAGTGCAAGGTTCAACACAACTAGCAGCCCGCAAAGACATGTCAGATCTATAGCCTAGCTTAGAAAGAACATATTTACAACCTTTTATAAAAAAAGTATTACAGTAAGACATGTAGAATAACAAACTCATCAATTTACTATCAATTTGTCTTTTTAGGGTGTTCTTCCTTATATAGATGAAATAAGAAGTTCATGGAATACAATTAAAACGCTAGATATGTAGGCAAGTTGTATATTGTTTTGTGCAAGCAGCGGTGTTTAGCCTAGCAAGTACCATGACAACCCATTATTAATTACGCTTTGTGAACAGAAAATCAGAACCATAATCAACTTTTTCCAACCACTCAAACTAATTATTGCAACTTGATATCACAAGAATAACCACTCTCAATAGCTCTACAATTCTTGACAATGCAGAATTAAATATTGACTCGAGAATATTCATTAAATTTATTCTCTACAGCTAAACTTATCTCAAATACAAGACCATAATTCATACTTTGAGCATTAATGCATCATACTTTGTCAAACTGATGAGTTCACCCATAAATCGCCCTCAACAAAACATTATTATCAAACAAAAACAGAGCCAAACACGCCTAGTTTCAGCAATTAAATAGAGTCCCAAACACCCTTAAAATCAAAGTGAAAATAGAATCTTAAACACCCCTAAAATAATCCCAAACACCCCTAAAATCAGCAGTGAAAATAGTCCCAAACACTCCTAATAAATCTTACACTAAACCTAAAATCTTACACTAATTACATATAAAAGCATAAAAATAAATTAATAAATTGAGATTTGAGAATAAAAAAGTGCATATTTGATTATTTAATATAATTATGAATTACCTGAAGTGAAGAATTGAAGTGTAGCGAAAGTTGTTTAAGGAAATCACCAAGTTTCGTTAACACATCCAGATGCTTAGAAAGTTAGGGCAAAAAGATACCCATTTGATTTTACCACCGACCATTCCGTCCATTTTTTTTGTTATATCATGCTTAGCCGACCATATAGCCCAAAAGAAATAAAAAGGTAAGCCCATTCCGTCCGTTTATCTTAAAAAACAGGCCCATATAGCCCGAATTTTGACTTTTGGACTTTATTTGCCACCTCTAGTAAAAATACGTAAGTTTATTATTGATGGATCTAAACACACACCTTGTGTTAGTGATACTTTGAGTTATACTAACAAGTATGCGGAATATACTTAGTAGTACTTAGAAGATTGATTGTATTATGAGTGAGAACAGTTGTATAAGATGAACACAAAGCTACAATATTATTAAGAATAATACGAGTGATCTTGCTTATCACTAGGGTTACACCTTGAAGCTCTCTAGAATAATTCGTATCTAGAACTTTAACCTCGGACTTCCTTTTATAGCACAAGGAGTCCTTTACAAGATAAGTATAATGTTATCTAAATAAAATATACACACAATCTATTCTATACTTAATACACAATTATAAACAGTTATCTCATAAGCAGTGGTAATAGTATGTACTAGCAGTAGTAATGTGTTTCCACTACTAGTGCATTCTTCAGCAGTGGTTACCTTCATACTTAGCCTTGGTAACTGTTAGTATAATTCCCAACAATTATTATTATTATTATTATTATTATTATTATTATTATTATTATTATCATTATTATTTATTTTTTTTATCTATCACGCAAGTTCCAATTTTCCATTTTTTTATCATCCATGGTCTATTTGACTGTAAACTCTCGGGCAACCTCCTAACGTCTGTTTATAGTTGAGAGCATGGTCTTTTTACTGTGACGAAATTTTCTCTTTATCTTTTGATGTACTCTGTTTCAGGGGGTCCCATCCATTTTCCTGCCATGATCCTTAATATAATAGAACCATGTACTCTTTACACATCCCCAAACTTGTCTTGGAAGCTTACCCAAAAAACCTTTAATGCAATGTTAGCCCTGAAACTAAATTTTCCTAGTGACAAATTAACATGCCTTAATTTTGGTTTTACATTATAGCAAGTTAGAGAATAGTCTTTTATTGATGACCCTATGGAAGAACAAACTGTGCATTGAGGAAATATGGTAAGTTATTTTGCTTATAATCATTTTCAATGATATGTTTAAGGCATTTAAGGGTTTTAGGTTACATAATCCTAACAGTGTTTTATTCTTGGTTTCAACAGCTAGTCGATTAGGTCAGTCTAGCATGAGGGTTTATCACAATGATGTTTTCAGAAATTGGCCAGGTATAATATATGAAAGAGGTAAGGAAAGTATTATTGATTATGTTGATATTAATAAGGTGCCTGTTGATGATATGGATGCTCTTATGGTCCAACTTGGTTATGTCGAAGGACAAACCAATTACTAGTACTTTGTTAAGCCTGGTAGTACACTGGATACTGGTTGTATAGCTTTTGTGAGCCTGTGAATCTTGAATTTTAGAAAGACATTGTCAGTGACCATAAGATAATAGATTTTTAAATTGAAATAGGCAAGACAAGATGAGAGTTGAATGAAATTTCTCCATAATCAATTAAGACAATTTTAGGGAGATGGATGAAGAAAGTAGAAAGGTAGACGATTAGTTTTAGATGGCATTGATAATGAACATGTAGTAGAGCCTTTTCTGCAAATAACACAGCTATATTTGGACGTCAATTATATTAGGGAATCTAGTAAGTTGCCAGAGATTAAACTCGTGTTTTCAACCCTTGACATGTCCTTTGCTAGCCAACATGTTGACCATGTTTGTGCAGGTAGGGATTACAGTAAGTGTTAAATTCATTGTTGTTTCATATTTTGTGCTTTTTGTTGCAGATTTTTAGTTTATGTTTCATGTTTTAGTTTGTTTTCTTATTTGAACTTTAAAGGCGTGTTTGTTTTAAGATTCGGGTGTTGTCTTTTTCTAATGTTTGCTGAAATGACCTTACATACCGGCGTGTGAAAATTATATGGTATGAAATGTGATTGTACTTTCAATAGGGTTTTTTTTTTTTTTTTTTTTTTTTTTTTTTTTTTTTTTTATAATAGATATTTGATGTTTTAGGGTGTTTTCTGATTTGTTGTTAGTTTGGGTATTTGGTGTTTGGATGTTTTCCATATGTGATTGGTGAATGCATGGTTGTTTCAGGGTTTTGGTTTGCTGAAGTGATGTTGTGATTGGTGATTTTGGGGTGACAAAAATTATATGATACGAAATGTGATTCTTTTATAAAGTAAGTTTGATATGTGGGTCAGGGTACTAGGTCTGGGATTTTAATCACTGACATAGACTAAGGTTTGTGAAAACTAAATGTGAAATAGCAGGGTTGTAAAATGGTTGTTAGGTCAGTTGATGTGTCACTCATATTTGGTATTAGTAGAAATGGTGGACATGAGTTGCACATCAGGTAGTCTAACCAACATCTCATAAGAGGATTTTTGGACACTTACTTTACAGCTTATTTACTCATTTTTCGTGTGATCTCTAGGAGTACCTACATGTTTTCCAATTGTTTTCCGTTGTTAAGATAATAAACATAATTAAGTTTATCTGTCACGGGACAAAAAGTGCTATGTGTTGGATTTTAGTAAATGTCGCATGGTTTTGTAGACCTCATCCGAATAATGTTAAGGGTCATTTCTTATATCTGAATTGATATTTTCGACTTCCCTATTGATGTTGTTATCGTAGGGATTCTACGTGACCCGTGATTTTCACTACATGGATTAACTGCAAGCCAGATTCGGGTTTGATTTTTGACGTTAGTACTTTACAGTATATGAGGTAATATTTGATTGGTCAACATACATGTATTTGTGTTTGATTGAGGTTTCTGATCTATTTTGGAGTATGGTATGTTGTAATGTTTTGTGGTATTGTTTTGAGTATGGTATGCGGTCAACTGTATATAAGTTTTGGTAATGGCTGCTGTTTTTGTGAGTGCTATTGGTTCTTGTACAAAATAGGTGCTTCCTGATTTCTTTTAAACTCAGGTATTGTACGTGGCTGTAATTCTTTAAGTGGTGATATTTTGTTAGATTTATGAGTTGTGGTAATGGCTGTTGCTTTTTCTAAAAGCTACAAGCTATTTTTGGCCTGTGCAGAATAGATGTTTTCTGATTTCTCTTAAAGTCGGTTGTGTGGTTATGGTTGTTGCTTTTCTACATTTATGTATAATATGTGATCTTAATTGCTAATTTATTAAGTGATATTAATTAACAAGTGAAGCTGATTTATAGAATTTGATGTATTTATATGTATTATGATATTTTATCTTATTAGATGTTGGTCTAGGTTAACTGACTTTCTTGCATAGTTCATATGCAGTTTTTGTGATTATGATTTTGACGGATGTTCCTATGTTATGTTGATTTGGTTTTACTTGTTGTGTCAAATGCTGTTTTGGTGTAGTTATTAATAGTTTGATATATGTTGTATTTAGGTTATGTAAGAGTTGTCAGCTGAACATAATAATGCTCGGGTGAGGGGGTGGACGAAATCGATTTAAATATTCTGTATGGCGCTTAAAGGTGAACCTTACTTATCAAGTTAGTTTAGTAGCCAAGCATGTATTTGGGAATGGGAACAACTGTGTTCATCCTCACATTTGTGCATAAGCGATAATTCTGCATCCATTCTGGAAATTTTTCTTATTTTTTACTTGTGTTTTTGTAGGAGTGGGGTTGTTACGAAGTGATCAGGTCGATCTACACAAAATAGTGGAAGAAATGTTAATGTTTGTCTTAAAGGAGATCAAGCTCTACAGGTCATTTGAAACTAGAAACTCAAAGCAGTTATCTCGGATTTACCTGATCAAATAGGATATCGTGGGGGAAAATAAGGATCTTCTTTGTTCTGGTATATTTGAAATAATCGTTTGGAGTATTTAAGTGCAAGTGATCTATGTGTCTCAATCCCCTGCGAGACATACATTTTTAGTTCTCCTTGTGCTTTGTTTAGAATGTCAACTCTAAAGATTCCATGCAAGATGATTGTGACGATTTGAGATTTCACGTCGTATAAATCAAGTGGGATAAATTGTGTGCGTTTGAAAGGAGGGTTTTCGTTATGAGACTAACGGATTTGTTGAGGTATGCTATTTATTATTCGTATATATATATTAGGTTAACAGTTGCTTGGCTATGATGATTCATTTACCCGGTGTGTCTTAAGTTTGGCATGGCAACACTGGATGGCATAAAATGCAAGCGTGTTATGTAGCCAATACACTTTCTGAGCCAAACCGTAAATATCCTATTTCCTATAATATGGCATTGTTAATTTTTCTATTAGGCTATCTAGGATCTACCAAATGGACACATTTATGTCGTGATAAGGAATATGAAGAAATCAATATATGTGTCTTTTATGATGCTTGCGTAGATAGATTGGTCACGAGGAAGTCATTATTCGAGCTTCTTTATGACAAACAACTCCTTGCACACTTACTATAAGATTTTTGTAACGATTTCTTCCAACCTCCTTGAATCAATGTTAGTATGCCCATTTTATATATCGTGCATATTCTAAATATCGTGCATATTCTAAATAGAAGGTGAATACTATCTTAGGTGGCATGTTTGTTGGGTGGAGCAAACTTACTACATCATGATCACATAAATGGTTCGTTTGACGTCAAGTTGTTGGAACATCTAGCAGCCAATTGTGCAATGGAAAATGGATAGTCCTAAATAACTTTCTGGTAATCATGGTTTTCTGAATTTATATTTTTTGTGTATTTCTCTAGTTTCAGCTGTATTTGTTTAATCCGAAGGAGTGGTGGTTGTTTGGTTGTTTTGTTGTTTCAGGTATCGAGGTTGAGGTGTTCCTTACAAGTTTCGTTTTTCAATATTTTCACTGATGTTAAACAGACTAAATTGACAGTTGTAGAGTGTACGTGTTTTGTTGTTATTGGTTTGTGTAAGTTTGATTTTGTTTAATGGATGTGTTGCGTCAGGTGGTTGGAGTTGTATTTTGGTATAAGGATACCTTTTTTTTCTGCAGTGAGAAAAGAAAACATGATCAGTTGGAATTGGAGCCATGAAGAAATGTAAACTATTCTATGTGAGTTTATATTTATCTTGNCCATGTCTTCTATTTAATATTTTAAGATTTTATAAATTAGATTTTAGGTAAATACTACTTATAAAACATAATTTACAACTATGTAAAGCACAATTGATTTTAAGCAAATACTATTATTTACATACAATTAATACAAAATTTAAAACACCCCATCACCAATACATACAACTAACTAAGCACAATGAAAATACAATCAAATATCCTTCCATACGTATCAGCCCACTACAACCAATTAAAACATAAATCAAACATCTATACTTTATACTACTCTATAAGGTTATTCTAAAGACCTTTATAACACAAAACTTTAGTAATTACATATTTTAGTATCAACTGGTGAGCAACCCGCAATAAATGATCAAATGAATTTTGATCGGATAGGTCACCGATTCGTAATACCTGGTTGAATAAATTGTATTATGCCATAGAATTAAATTGTAAACCAACCAGTAAAAAAAAGAATATATTTAACACCTATAATTTGTATTGTGCCGAAAAAATAAATTTACTCGCAAGAACCTGTTTTATCGCTACTATTATTAAATATTTGAGAGGGAGAGTATATGGTCATTAAGAAAGGTGCTAAAAAGTGGTAGAAAGATGAAATGGTTTTCACATTGTGTTATTAGGTGGCTTTAAGATAGAAGAAAAAACCCCGGCCGATATTGGTGATACGAAAGCTGGTTATTGTGGTTCAAGCATGAAGGTGAAGAGGGGGGAGGGGGTAGGTTGTGGGGAGATGGTAAAAAAGTTGAGGAAGAATTGTGATGTGTCTTGGTGGTAGATGATGATTTGTGTGAAATCTATGTATAAAATAAATAATGTTATTTGAGATTTTTTTATTTACATATATACTACCTTATAATACACTTTTACCCTCTCTCATATTAATTTTTTAAAACTATCATAAATAGATTTTTAAGCAAATAAAGGTAAATAAACATAATTTACAAGTAGTTAAAGCACAAATAAAACTAAAAAAACTATTTAACACATACAATAAAATAATAAATACATCATTAAAATTAAACACATCTTCATCAAAATATACAACTATTTAACCAAAAATGTACAATCTAATTAAGCTTCCAAATTATAAATTTGTGTAGGATTTTCAATATGTTGTATATATATTGTAAAACACTTTAACATATGAATTTGTAGTCTCATTAATAAATGTATGCTATTCAATTGTTGCACTTTATAAAATATTGTTGTCCGTGACGGACATGCGGACACGCAACTAGATATTTGGTGTCGTTAATATCTATTTTAGGGTACCCGCCGCCGCAACGCGTGGGTACCCTACTAGTTTGTATACAAATACTCGACAGCAACACGCGTATTGAAATCCTTGTTACTCAATAAATTACTTTACTTAAATACATTCTCTAATTAAATTTACTTAAACTTTCTTTTTCAACATGTTTGGAAAATTGTACGACTTTGTATCTTTTTAATTTAATATCACTTCTCTTCCATTTACGGATGACTCATATAATCATGATTTTATAAGTTTATATATGTAACCTTAGGCACATAGCCTTTGTTTCTCAACTTTCATCCAATTCTGATGCACTCCTTTTTCAGTTCTATCCTTTCATGTGATTGCAAAAAACATAAAATCAAAGGGAGTATGTAGCTTTCTTTATTACTTAACATGCATGATGGCTCTAATTAAACAAACATGTGGAAAACTAGAAGTGGGGGTTGAATAGTTTTACGTCTTTTTAATTTATTATGAAAAACTTTACGTTTTGTTAACTTCCAAAAATTTAGATTCGATATTTATGTGAACTCAAGTCTTGCACAATATGAACAACTATATATATATATATATATATATATATATATATATATATATATATATATATATACACACACACACATATATATATATACATATTTATATACATATATATACATATATATATATACATATATATAGATATAAATATATATATACATATATATATATATATATATATATATATATATATATATATATATATATATATATATATATATATATATATATATACATATATATATATATATATATATATATATATATA
>LBNU01019841.1:14731-25689 GCA_014162995.1 Artemisia annua
TATATATATATATATATATATATATATATATATATATATATATATATATATATATAAGAAACGTCATTGATTCATGCATATCATGAAACTTATATTTCTTCGAATGTTCGGTAATAAAAATAAAAGAAATGACATATTCTTCTACAAAGCCTTCAAATTTAACATATGTTGTATATTATTATGATTTAGACTCCATTATGGAAGATCTGAAGACATTTCAGTACGATTTTAAACACACTAGACTGTGAATCCCATTCATTGGAAGAAAAATGTAACTAGTTCAAAGATTAACATCTCCACATGGACTAACATCTCCACATGGAACTGAGAATCGCCTATAGGAGATTTCCTACACGGTCAAGCTAGACATTCAGCGAGATGTCAAATATGTGATAACGACCTTGAGACATAAGACCACTAGCTAGTTTGTTTCTTGCGGTATATTTTTTTTTTGAACGGCAATTATATTAAAAACTAGCAAGAAGCTAAACAAAACAGTTACAAGATAGAAGAAAGGGTACTACATGGGACACAAAACCATTCAATCCAACTAAAAGAAGCCTTTTTACATCTAATAGAAATCCAGTTGAACGACATTTTCTTGATCTCGTTCAGAATGAGCTCCTTTTGAGGCCGTCTTTGGTTGAAAAGAACTTTGTTTCTATAGTTCCAAAGTGACCAAATGGTAGTATTGACCACCACATCGAAGAAAGGCTTGAGCTTGTTTTCCAAAGGGACATGATCTGATAAAGGAACAAGGTCTTCTATGCTTGTGATGGGGGTATTCGAGAGCAGCCACCATGAGAACACATCTTTCCAAATGTTACAGGCAATCAAGCATGTAGAGAACAAATGAGATTCTGTCTCGATGTCAGAATTGCAAATGGGGCAAAGCACTGAGTCAAGGTCGATTCCACGTTTGTCAATATTTTCTCTAGTGGGGAGCCTTTGATTGCAAACACGCCAAAACATAATGTTTACTTTTGTAGGAAGAAGCTTGTTCCATCTCGTAGATTGAAACGTAGTATTATTCAATGTATTTGAGATGGTCTTGCGCATTGATTTAACCAAGAAACATCTTGAAGGGCTGGGAGTGAATTCCCATGTGTCCTGCTCCATACTCAAGTTAAGGTTCAACAAGAGATCTTGTAGTTCACATAGTTCCATGTTTTCTTCATGGGACCTAAGGGTTCTTCTCCAAGCCCAATGGAATGTTTGCCCAGTAATAGAAATATTGGGCTGCAATATTGGTCCATTATTACCTTGCAATTCCTCATGAGGATGGGAGGAGTTATTAACAGTAGAATCAGTTGCTAATCGAACATCAGCTACCGGAACAAAAGGTGCAACAGAGGGGGCTCGCTAAAAAACAAAGAAATTTTGCATTGTTTCTAACTGGTATAATCGAGGGAATGTGTCTCGAAGAGAGGACCCACCTAGCCAATTATCATGCCAAAATGTCGTATTCCTCCCGTTTCCAAGTTTCTTCTTAAATAACATTGGGAGATTAATCCCAACATTGTTAAGATCACATTTTAACTTTGATATTTGAGACCAAGTACCTGAGGATTGCTTACATACAGAGTCGTTTAGGATACCACCCGAAGAGCCGTGAATTGAACGAATGACTCTACACCATAGAGCATTTTCCTCTATACGAAATCTCCACCACCATTTGGCAAGCAATGATTGATTGCTCTCCATGAGGCTCCCAATTCCAAGACCGCCATATTTCAGGGGTGAGACTACTTTCTTCCAAGCAATCCAAGAGATTTTACCATCTTCTGAATTCCCACCCCAAAAGAACCTCCTTCGAATGCTTTCAAGCTTATGAATGATCTTCTTAGGAGCTTTAAAGATTGAAAAGTAATAAACTCCCAAGCTACCGAGAACGGATTTGATGAGAGTGAGCCTACCTCCAAAAGAAAGGGCATTAGCTTTCCAATTAGAGAGTTTTTTCTAAAACCTTTCAACTAAAGGATTCCAATTAACACATCTTGACATGTGAGCACCTATAGGAAGTCCCAGATAAGAGCAAGGAAATTGGGAGGCGAGGCAACCAAGGGATGAAGCGATAGCATTTAACTCTATGCTAGACACCCCTACTCCAAATAACTTACTTTTGTTGAAGTTCACTTTTAGGCCGGAAGCAAGATGGAAACATGTGAGAATACGAGAGAGATTTTTAGCATGTATGAGACTCCATTCTCCTAAAATGATAGCATCATCCGCATATTGTAAGTGAGAAATGAGAGTCTTATCTTTTTCCAATTGAACTCCATGAAGATATTACTGTACAAAAGCCACATTCAAGGCTTCCATAGCAAGAATAAAAAGAAATGGTGAAAGCGGATCCCCTTGTCGAAGGCCTCTTTCGAGTTTAAATTCTTTGGTGGGTGAACCGTTAACTAAGACCGATGCAAACGCCGAATCGAGACACGAGTATATCCAATTTATCCATTTCCTACTAAACCCCATATGTTCCATAACGGAGATTAGGAAAGACCATGATAAAGAATCAAAGGCCTTTTCAAAGTCTACCTTGAAAAACATTAATCTTTTCTTATGCTTTTTAGCCCAAGTTATTATCTCATTGACCATAAGAGGTTCATCAATGATTTGGCGCCCCTTGATGAAAGCCATTTGGACATTGCCCACTACCGAAGATAACACTTTGCAAAGTCGGTTAGCAAGGGCCTTGGAGATAATTTTATATTGACAACCAATTAAACTAATTGGCCTAAAATCACCAATAACCAAAGGATCTTCCACTTTAGGAACTAAAGTGATAAACGATGAGTTGCACCCCCTAGGGAGATAGGAAGATGATTCGAATTCTTTGACGAAAGAAATAACATCTTTTTTAAGAACATTCCAATGACTTTTAAAAAACTTAAAGGTGAAGCCGTCAGGGCCCGGTGCTTTATCACTACCACATTCCCAAATTGCTTCTTTTATTTCTAAATCAGAGAAAGGGCAATCAAGAAGTTGTACCTCGTCTAAAGAAAGATGCTTGAAAAGGTTACTGTTAAAAGAAGGCCTTGATCGATTTTCTTCTTTAAATCTTGAAGCAAAGTGTAGGAATATATGGTTCTTGCGGTATATAACTATATATGTAGCATTACTTGGCACATTGTTCTCATCTGCTGAAATTTAAACACCCCTCAACCTACATCCCTCGCCGACTGGGTTGGCCTTTCAGAAACAGCCTAGATCAGTGACTCAATACTCATATTTTTAATCGTTTTGGTCTAAACTACATTGTAGCTTTTATGGCATTTCCTAATTTGCATCCAAGAGGCCGAAGAAGGAGTTGTTTAATGATTTGAATTATTCTTTTTTCTTTGGATATCAAGTAGACATAAAAAGTTGTCTTTAAACCTGATAGGTGGACAAAGAATTCGCGTAACGCTCTGTCCTCATCCTTGTTGATTTTGCTCCAAACATCTTGCTGGCCAGGCTTTTAATCTGATTGGCGTTTCTAAAAAACAATGTTTTATACTTCTCATTTTTAATTATTTTTTTGTCCTATGACTTAATCTTCTTGTTGAAATGCTAATTAAAATATATATAAAGTACGAGTAACTATTGAAATTGAAAAAACCTGTGTATGGGATTGGAGTGATTTGATGATTATTCCTTTTACTTTAGCACATTAACCAAGGGGAATGTTTCTGACCATCACATGAACACAGCACTCAATAATATATGGATTTTAAATTATTTTAATTTTCCTTCAATTTATTATTATTATTATTATTATTATTATTATTATTATTATTATTATTATTATTATTATTATTATTATTATTATTATTATTATTATTATTATTATTATTATATTTTTATAAATTTATTTTTATCATAAAACTGTGAAACAAAAAATATAAATTTTGACAAGTCAAAAGTAGTATAACATAAAAATTTAGTGCAGAAAAACATAAACAACTGTATTGTCCTGTTAATAAAATTGATAAAATTGCAGAAAAAATACGAAACATAAAATATAAAGTTTAACGAGTTAAAAGTAGTAAAAAACAAAATATACAAAACATAAAGTTATAAAAAAAAAATTGTTTAATCTTGTCAATAAAATGAATATAGGAGTGGTATAAAGATGTATCAATAACACTAGCCATAATATATAATGTACTAGGGTTTCTAAATCACACATTTCTTTTTCTGTTTTATTCATACTATATGGTCATCTTATATTATGCCATCTCCAACTATACTTTTTATAAATTCTTCGAATTCAAGTAAAAATAACATCTTTTACTAACATTCATCATTCAAAATAATGTCATCTCTAACCACATCCTTCAAATTATACTTGAAAGTCTTTATATGTTAGTTTGATTTATTTTTTGCCAATAGCTTAATTTATTCGCATTACTTCATTTATATAATTGAATATTATATGTTTTGAGCATTAATAGTAAGTCTCCAAATATGGAGGATTATAAGCAAATGCTACAAAAAAATTCTTCAAATATGAAGCATGTTTGACGCATCATTTTTCAAATATAGAGAATAGGGTTGTTTGGAGACCATGATTAGAGATGGCCTTAACGTATATAAATACGGCTACAATTTATGGTAACATCATGAACAAGGTTTTATTGTAAAACTACGAAACGTAAAATATAAAATTAGTATCAAAAGTAAAGATATACGAAACATGAATTGATAAAGAAACGTCTTATACTGTTTATAAAAGAAGTAAAAGATGGGCCATAAGTGGTAAAAAGTAGGTCTTTAAGAGTTAAAATGTGGGATACCATGTTTTATATGGGAGGTGATTTGCACACTCTCATATTTGATTGAGACTCTCCAAAACGTGCATTAAACATTTGTATTGTAAATATAAACTGGTTTAACTGTTTATACATTGAGTGTCTCAATCAAATTTATGAATGTGACAATCACTTCCATTTTATATTGAATGTTATACTGCGCTGCTAGCAACATGCAAGCAAGATATGATGAGATATATGTGAATAAAGTAGTTGAAACTTTCAGTTGTAGCAGGTGTATCAGTTTTATCTTTAATTCTTCATGTACATGTGATTTCAACCGCATTCATCGTCATATCTATCAAAACTACTGTTGGTATGTGTACAAACTAACCTTTCATTTCATCATTCTTTCATTGCATGCTTTCTCATGCTCAATCCTAACATTTTTGTCGTCACACCTGAATAGCATTACTCTTTTTACTTGCATATATACATAAATGTATGTAGACTAAATACAAGAAGATAAAGATATGTGGTAGTTTCACGAAAATTACAAATCACCTTTACAAAAGTAGTGAATCAGTTTTCTTTTGGCAGCTATTTTATTTACTAGTTTAACTGGCCGGGAGTTTCATATATTAAAAAAATAATAAAAAAATATAATAATAATAATAATAATAATAATAATAATAATAATAATAATAATAATAATAATAATAATAATAATAATAATAATAAAAAAAAGCTAGATACAAAAGTAGTCTTAATTGAGTTTGCACAAGCAATTGCAGGCCATGGATCATAATTCCAAACAACTTTACTAGACTATAGCCTTATGTGCGTACTTATACACATTATATCTGTATAGAAATTAAGAGGGGTAGAATGATAAAGAGTTAGCTATGGCACAAAAGAATGGTGGAAAAGGTTGGATGAGAGCCAATAATAGCATACTATATTTATCAAGAAATTCAATAGACATACCATATAAATTGTTCATTATGCAAATTTTGTTACCCTCAAAAGCCCAATTCACCAATAAAAACATAATAAAAGTCACCAGTTCACCATCTACCTTTAAAACTCTGAGATTTAAAACTCACATGAACAAGTCTTCATAAAATATACCATGATGTGCATCCCAAATATATTAATACCCCATGTCACTCTGAATCTGAATGTAACTTAAGGATCACGTACATAACATAAACATATACGTGAATATATAATTAAAGTTAGTCTTTTTTCAAGAACTCGAAACAAGATTTGAAATGAACAATATCCCCCACAAATTTAGTTTAAAACGATTATATAACACTATAAAAATATAAACTTAGAATTTTGTGAAACTAAATATAGCCTAAGAAGCGTAACTAGTTGTACATCAGTTTTACAAAGTTTTGCATATATCAACTCTATTGGTTCCAAAATTTTGCGAAGTTGTGCATCTTTAAAGCCGTTGATGCACAACTTTGTAAAACTGATGCAAAACTCCTCGCGGTTCATATCAAAATATTTAGCTTGTTATTTTATTATGACTCTATAATTATATATACTTATTACCATGATCCTCCACCCATCATTCCATTCCAGAATCCATTGGTATCACCATTCTGATCATCTCTATCTTGCACAACATTAGGATCATCGAGACTTGTTGATGTGTTTGTTTTCAGTTCTTCAAATGGGAATAAAACCCTCCCACCATTACCATTTTCGTACGAGTCAGTACCACCAACACCACCGCCACTGCTTCCCATTGCATCTAATGAAAAACCAAGAGATGGAATCTTGAATTCTGGCATAGGAATCATTGAAGGTGAATAAACCGAATTAGGGTTAGAAATTGGAACCCCCATGAAGGAGTTTATGGTACCCCTTGTTGTAATTCCAGTCAAGAGCTCCAAAGCCGAAAGCTGAGTACTTGTGTTACTTGTAGTAGAAGCCGAAGCTGGTGAACTCGTATTCCTAGTAGCATCAAAGTTTTGTGCTTGAATATAATCCGAAACATTCTTGAAATTGTGAGTTGATGGAAACCCTAAATTTAGATCTTGCCCATAATGATCGTGATGGATCCTAGGGTTTTGACTGAGTGTTGTAGATGCACAAGGTATACCTAGATCAGGAAGCTTTTTCGACCCTGATGAATACGATAAACTACTAGAAGATGTTGCTGATGATGATGATTTCTTGTTCTTTCTTGATCCACCACCAACAGGAATGTTTCTCAGTGTTCCACCTGCGGTCCAATACCTTCTACAAGTCTTGCAAAAGTATCTTGGTTGTGAAAGACTGTAATTGTTGTAATAACAGAATTTCGTGTTCGTTGAATCGCATCTTGGACAATTTACAGCTGCTGCCTTTTGTGATCTAGCCCTTCTTTCAAAGGATGAAGAACTTGAAGATGGCCTTAAAAGATTATTATTGATATTGGTATTGTTGTTATTTGAGTTTGTTGTATTGGGTACTAATATTTCTTCCATTGGCTTCGCCACTATCTCCTATTTAAACACAAAAAATAAAGCATAAAGCAGATAAAAAGCAAGAAATAATTTGTAAAAATAAAGAGATAATTTAGACATAAAGATATATAAAAGCTTCAAGATTTGCAGACAAATGAACAAAACAAATTAAAGGCAATTGGTTTAAAGACAATTGCTTTATGCTTTTTAGAATCTATCAAAAAACAATCTTCAAGAAAAAGGAACACATCAAAAATTAATATATATTTTGTACACTATATATGTTGATAAATTATCAAAAGTAAAGTGCAAGATACATGTTGAAAAGATAAAAAGTGATAGAAAAAGAAGAAAAGACACTTGAAGATCAGTGGAGACTTACATGTACACTAGTTATATATGATCATATATCATAATCTTTAGAGAAAACCTTTTGCTAATAGCTTAGTTTAATTCATATGATCATGAACTCAAACAAATGAGATAATTTAACTTTTTTATTGTGTGGCTTCTAGTGGAGAAGAAGATATATACCTGTGGCCATTGAGGCTTGTCCATGGATGAAAGAAGCAGATAGAGAGAGAAAGAGATAGATAGCCTCCTTTAACTTTCCACTGTTCTTGAAAAAAGCATAGAAAGGAATGTTTTAGATGGTTTGTGTGATTATGTGCTGTCAATGTATGTATTATATTTTAATGGGATTTTCTAGCTTGTGAAACGATAGGAGTCGATATCTAACTGCATAAACTAGAATGAAAATTTGTGTCATTAGCTCCTAGCATTTTTTAACAATCGTTCTAATATCTTTACTACAATAAAAATATTATTTTGCACACTTTAGTTTCTACGTTTTTATAAAGCGTATAAGACTAAATGTAATAGCGACCAACATCATCGACTCATAGTCACATAAAATTTTTACTTTGCCACCAACATCACCACTAAACATGTATAATAAAATCACTAACTTCATCACCCAATCATAACTCACTTAAACACAGATATACCCTCACAAAATACACACGCATACACAAGCAATTAATTTTATCTCCTCAGAACCAAGTTCACAACTCAGTCACCAAGATCAATTCACCCAAAAAACCAATGGAAAACAGGTGGTGGGCAGTAGTTTTTTGTGAGAAAGAGTCATGCAGGGGAGGAAGACACGTCTTCTTCCACCCATTACACCCGGTCTAAAGAACTTCATTTCTTCAATTCGTACTTAAAAGCATTTACAAATTTGTTACGTTTACAAGCACAGAAGTATATAAAAATCATTAAACAATTTTTTCACATTAATAGTTGTATCAAATTGTTCGCACTTAATAATCTGTCCACCATAAACTTGCTTGATACTTAAAATGTTGAAACTAAATTGTCACACATATATTGTCCTCACGCAATGTGAAGCGTGAAGAGTGACAAATTGAAAATTACAATCTATATTATTACACGCTTAGAAGTGCATTTGTTTGATCATTACAACTTTATATGTGTTAATTACAACTTTATATGTGTTAATGCGAAAATATTTATTTTCTTGTCACGCTTATAAACGCCAAGAAAATTTAACTATAACAGAAATGTTTTCATTTTTCAGAAAGTGTTTGAGCAAATAAATATTTATTGTAGGGAAAACATTTATATACAGGCCCTTTCTTTACATAAGAAAGAAAAATAACCTACTTTCTCACTTTTTTGGAAGCAACAAATATTTTATTAATCACAAAAATCCGAGAAGCTATATTGACACAACTAAAAAGAAAAAACAAGCGCCAGTAACAGTTAACAGAGAGTACAATTAGGGACGCAAGGAATAAATGGATTCGCAACCCGCCGGTCCCAGTTAAGGTTCACTTTACCACGACTTGATATCCAACAAAATGAGTGTTTTTTGAAACTCACGAAAACATTAATCAGTGGTATACTCGATGCATGGAAATATCTTTCGGTCCCTTGCATTCCAAATAACCGAAGCAGCAATAAAAATAACGGCTTCTAAGCACATAAGTTGAAATGGGTGAAACATCTTCTTTTTGTCGTCATTTGTCACTCATATCACTAACGAGACTTAGAAGAACATGAATATATTAATCTCAACCGGCACCTGAAAATTCCACCATAAGAAAAAAATTTCTCACAAAATTTTAACTCGAGCACATGCTATCAACGAGTGCTCTAAATCTTCACAAAATGGGCAAAGGAACGAGTCCAAGTCTATGTTTCTCTTATCTAAACTTAGATGGGTAGGAAGCCTGTCTTTCACAGCTCTCCATATGTATACACATACTTTTTTACGAACAAGGTAAGACCATTTTGTTTCCGATTATGTAGCGAGAAATTGTTCGTCAAGAGCAGCTCGAAGAGATTTGACAGGGTAAACACCCGATGATTCCATGGACCACCTCTAACCGTCAATATCATCATTTGTCAAATAAGTATTCCCAGCGATGCTCAACAAACCGAATAACTTCTTGCTCTCTTCCACTTCGAATTTGTCTTCTCCAAGCCCATTTCCATTCCATCACACCATCCGAAATTGGACACCTATCTTTAAGTTTACAGAGTTTATGCATTTGCAACTCGAATAATCTCGAGAACATATGAGCAAGGCAGCTAGAACCAAGCCAACAATCGTCCCAAAAAAATATAAACTCATTGTTACCCACCCGCCTTTGAAAATATAAGATTAAGGGTATGCCTAGATCAGTCGCTTCTTTCCTTACTTTTGATATGCTAGACCACATTCCTTTAAATTTAGGCATATACATGATATCTTTTGTACCTCCAAGATTCCGATGGATATCACTGATCACAGAAGCCCAAAGAGAGTCCCTATCAACGCGAACTCCCCACCACCACTTGGGTAGAAGAGCAAGGTTATAGGCTTTTAGACTACCTAACCTGAGCCCACCATTCATGATTTTAGCCATTGATTGATTTCACGCAACCGAATGAACTTTCTTGTTTTCACTATCACTACCCCAGAGGAACCTACATCTGATACTTTCTAACACCTTAAGAATAGTAGACAGAGCTTTATATAAAGAGAAGAAATATAATGTTAAGTATGAAAGGACGGACTTTATAAGTGTAACTCTCCCACCAATAGACATGTTTTTTGTTTCCCAGTCCGAAACTCTATTATGAAACTTTCGAATTACTGGATTCCAATTGTTGACATTTCTCATAGAAGAACTAATTTTTAACTTCACATGGATCTTTAACCTACATTCCATCCACCGAAATTCCATGAATCAACTGTTTTCACCTTCTATTGTTGATGTAACAATGACATAAGCGTGAATTTTCATCACCCAGAGATGCCCATTTGCATTTTGCATGATGTCTAAGAGATCTAAGGTCCGTTTGCTCTAACTTATAGATTTGAATAAGGTCTTCTGAATGCTTATACAATTCACCCACCTCAACAAATCCTGATTCCTCATTTTTATCAAATTCTTCTAGACGATTACGAATGTCCTTCTTCTGGTTCTCCTTACCTTGTTCTTCACTATTCAACAATCATACTAAATGTGGTGTTAGTGATGACGTATAGTCTACACCGGGTTATGAACCCGTTTGGTAAACAATACCCACACGCAAGCCCACTACGCGTGGGCCAGTTTCATACTAATTGGACTACCAATTAGACGGCTTTGGCCCACGAGGCCCAAGCCCAATGATTATTTAGGAATGTGAATAAACGATATCTCCTAATTATAGGATGTATATCAAATACCCGCGATACGCGGGA
>LBNU01019841.1:34581-53258 GCA_014162995.1 Artemisia annua
GGAACAATAGCCCTTATGGTTATTATTTGTTAGCAACCAATTACCGAAACTTATGTTTAGAATTACACAATATTAAAATAAAATTATTCAAAATCACTAACAATTTACTAAAACATCTATGTTAGCGAAAAATGCGGAGCTTGTTTTTAATTATGTCTTATATCAACAAATTTTGTGGATATTTAGTTGTTAACAACAACCTTAAGGGTTTCTGTTAGCATTTTTTCTTTCTTTCTTTTTTTTTAAATGTCTTTTGTATTTTTATTTAATGTATAAAATTTTTAGTTTGTTTTTAAGATGGAAAACAGAATAAATCGTAAGTCTCAAAAAGGTGGTGGTATGAATGTTAATGGATGTTATGAGAGAAGAGTGCTTTCGGGCGTTGGTATTAAAAGTGAAGATGCTAATGTGACGTTGATATGACTGCACATTTGTTAACGTTGTTATGACACCCGAGTCCCGACGCTCATATGTCTGCTTATTTGCTTTTTAAAATTCTGAAACATAATAAGGTTAACGTGAAGGAATGTATGATTGCGGTGGTTAAGCAAGTGGGTGGACCCCCGAATAAAAATCATATAATGCGCATGCTGCTGACCCGATCCGATACGAATAATTCAAACTTTCATCTCTCATTAATATGATGTCACGTGATCGATTGCCCCCACCTTCCTCGGTGCTTTTCCACGTCACCCCAAACCCCCTTTGAATGTGGGGGCACAATTTTGTTTGGAGATACGTATTGGGCATGTTCACTTCCATATGTGTTTTCTGCTTTCATTTGGTAACAAAAGTGACAATGCTATGAGTTTTTATGGGACACTGGGACATAGTTTCATTCAACCTTTAGGTGGATTTTAATGGTACTGTAGTACTATACCCTAATCATGTAATGCCATTTGTTGTCATGCATAATCATTCACGTACTGGATGATCGGTCGGAATTGTGGCATTTTCTCTAAGTACAAGTGTGATATATTTTGGTAAAAAAAGACCGTGAGCAAGCAGTAGCCAAGATAAATAATTAACCGAGGAAATTTAAGTGATCGGTGGCCGTGAAAAATAGAAAGTGATGTAGCGTTGATGTAGCGCTAATCTTGATCTAACAAGTAATAATCTACATGTGTTGCTCGATCTAGTGTTTTAGTCATGTTTACCTTATGCTAAGTGTGTCGCTCCAAGTGTTTTAGTGAATAGAAATAGTTAACGTTTTGAATAAATCTTGATCTAACTGATCAATACTAAGCAGAATGACTCCAAACATAATGAGTGGTTCACGAAGATAAGTAAGTTTGTCGTAAACTGAGGGTCATTAGATTGACGTGATAAATACTTACCTCGACTGAACCATGTATTTGTATGATTATCATCAAAACCTGTACGCGTAGGCTGCTAACGTTAATCGACTGAACCATGCATTTGTATGATTATTCTTTCGATTGTTTCTTACGTTTTCTTTAACAATAACATAATGCATTATTCGAGAATTTCCTTATCGATCAGAACTTAATTTGTATTTATCTTCACGACTTATGTTAAATATTCCTTAACAAATGAAAGATTTGAATGTTAACTAAAACAAACCCTGCCGTTCAAAAAATAATAATAATAATAATAATTAAAAATAAATAAATAAATAAATAAATAATACAAAACAAACCCAATTTAGTTTGGTTGATTTCTTACGTACTACTTTAGTATATATTCCCTTTATGTTTTGTTTTTTAGTTGATAACAGGCATCTTTTATATAATAAAAGAATTACATCATTTCGGAGTGTTTTTGACAAAACAATCTTAGTGGAAAAAAAATTGGACCAATAGGAGACCTCGATTTTGCCACGTAGGCGAAATCAAGAAATATGATTGGCCAATAGAAAGTCAAAATTGAATTGATTTTGGTCAAATTTTAATAAATTTGGTGGAGAATTTGATTAAGGAAAAAAAAACATAAAAATATAGGTGTCAAATATATGAAAATAAAAACTTAAAAAAAGAGGAAGTAATTAATAAAACTTTAGTGGTTGAACTTTAAATAAATTATGTAGAGTAAAGTGTAAAATTACAAGTTTCCATGTTTTCTAATAACTTTAGAAAAAACACAAATAACCCCTTACACTTTGTACCTCTTATACTTTATAATATTAACTTTGTTTAAAATTACATGAGTATTAGTATTAATTTTTAGACTTTCATCCATTAAAATTACAAAATTTGTTAAATATGCGAATTAGTTTTAATATTGTTAGTTTTAAACTTCCATCCATTATAATATTTTTAAAAAAATAAGGACTCATGTTATTTTATTCGAAAGTTTAATTCATACGTACACGGGTTTGAATATTAAATACGGCTAAATTATTAGTAACGAGAATATAAATATCAAATGGTAAGCACGAGTTACTGTGATATGAAAATAAATATACACTATTCTATTTATAACAACGACTCATTAAAATAAATATGCGTAATAGTTGGCCGTTGTAAAGGAATTAAACTATGTACATGAGAATTATTAAGCAAGAATACATAGTTTTTAATCAAGTTATTACGTTACTATATTGCGATAATGTTATTGAGTTGGTAATCACGGATGTGAGATACAACCATTCTATACTTATGATTTATGTGTTAACCTCTTTTTGCTTCTGGATAGAATCTGAAAGAGACCTCAACAGAACTTTGGCTTATTCCTTATCTAGCTGATAGTTTTTAGTAACCTTTTTTATGGTTTAACTTTTTTTGTCATACACATCAACTTTTTAGTAACTTTTTTTTAATGTTTTATTGAAAACTTATACATTTAATATTCGTGTTTTTACTATAAACACACTAAGCTATGATAGAAATAGTTGTGAGTTCACAGGTTTCTTACTAAGCTTCTCAAAAAAGCCTTATAGTTTTATCATAAACTTATTGTGTTATGGTAATTGAATAAGCCAATAAGCACCTTTAATAAGCATAACCGAACACCCCTGTAGTTTTGATGTTATAACTAAATTTGTTGTTATCCTCACTATAATGCAACATGTAAGTGGTTTTTGCAGTTTTATGATCTTATCACACATGCTAAAGTGTAATGCAATTTGTTGTGTGCGTTTTTTAGAGGAGGATTAAGTATCAACACATGATTGTCATGGAACACTATGGGTATCAACCAACGGTCTAAAATATGGGTATTTTTATACCTTGATGATTTAGGCCAATTGTAAAGAAAGTTGCACTGAAGTGAATGGTCGGTAAGGATTCGAACAATACTAAAAGACTTACGAATGCACTATTTGTCATTTTTTTCATGCATTTATAATTTACTTATACAAGTAATTATAATTTCCTTATATAGTTCGGTCTCAGAGAAAAATTATTTTTATACATTATACATAAACGTAAGATTAAATTTGAGTTATACCTATTACATTTTTTTTGTTTCTCTTTATGTAATAAAGAAGCTATAGTGTAAACATCTATGCTAATTTGGTAATTTTATGATCAAACATGAGAAGTAAATAGCGCAAACTTATAAAAATAAAATTTTCCAAACAAAAAAGTACATTAGTAAACATGGTATGATGGATATTCATAATCAAGGGAATGAATCAATCTTCAAAACTATCTAAATATGCTACATATTTTAACGAAAATATAAGTAAAAGAAATACACAACACATCGTAAATTGATCACATGGGTTTGCAAAACTAAAAGCATATATCATTAACATCTCATGCAAGTCAAGTATCATCATGTGATTTTGCTTGAATAATAAAATATAATTTTTAATCAAAAAGCATTCTCCTAAAATAATAGGTAGATTATAACATATATAAATATGATTTTTAGTCCACCAAGTAAAACCAATTGAAACATGTTAAGTGATTCATTTCTTAATCGATAATAATACATAATCAAAACGAAATTTTAAAAACCCTGTGCGTGCACAGGTATTATAACTAGTTCTTTATAGTTTAAACTTCAAAAAAAGCATGCTCCGTATAAGAGGATGAAAGAATATGAAATTAAATTAAACAATAATATGACATTATTTGTTACGCAATACGTAAATTGACATGATGAAATGATGAATAAATGATTTTTGAAGTCGTGCTTGTATTTCAAAGGAAAAAGTGATACGTTCATTGCCGTTTAACTTTTGTAAAGAGTCCTCTTTTGATCGAGCTTTTATCACCATTATCAATTCGTGTACACAAACTAGCCTAACTTGAGCCGAATTCGAGAAAGCAAAAGACGTCTGGTTTATAAAGCACGTGTGATAATGTCTCGAATGATTAACTAATCATGAAGACTAGATTGGAGCAATTATGTAACTTTTGAGAGTTTCAATCCTTTGGGATGGGAATGAAGAAATAAATTGAACCAGCCTAGCTATGAAAATTAGTTCTATCAACGCGCGTTGAGATGAGAATGAACTAACGCAAACTGAAACCTCAAAAACCAAAGTGTGTGTGCGCGCGCGCGCGCGTGTGTGTGCTTTTTGGTTCCTTCTCAATGTGACGCGACCATGTCACTTTGAAAAGTTTATTTGATCGACATAGAAAAAATGTTTACATGAACCACGTCAATAATGTTGATACCATAACATCAGGAGACTTCTAGTCTAACAATACGTGAGTTGCAAACTAACATAAAATCATTGGGTACGTTCAAGTGAGGCATTATGTGGTATTTAGATCATTATATGTCCGAGTATTTGCATTTCTAAAAGGAGAAATTTATCAAACATGTCAAATTATTCCAAGTTTAGACTTCAGAATTTAGATGGTCTTTGAACATGGTTAAGGCTCACAGTCTGAGCCTGACACTGGGCATGTATAGATATGGGCCATTCATGTGGCCTGTCAATATTGGGCTATCCTTCAAAATATTCTCCCCTGTTTAAAGAATAAATTTTCAATTTATTACAAAATGTTAAAACTTTTTTTATCTGAGTAGTCTAATAGTAAGTAATACTAAGTCATTGTGCAGTGATTAAGTTAAACTCATTTGAAATGTTAGTGTAATTTTATTTACTAGGTTTACAAGCTTAATTATTTAACGTAAGTAAAACGAAACAAAGTGACGATGTTTTTTACTGGCATATGCAAAATGTTACGTGACACAAACAAGCTTAAAGAACATCAACCTAGACATGTTTAGCTAAAAATTCAAAACTATGCAGCTCTTCAAAACACCTAACAGCCTAACTTGTGTTCATATATAGAGAAAACGTTAACTTTAATTTCTAAATGTCAGTTTCTAAAAGTCAATGTATATTTCATAGAGAAATGATACATGGACCTAATCGTGGACCTAATTATGGACCTAAAAACATGTGGCACAATCCTAATGTGTTGTAAAATAAATGGGTCCCTGTTTGCAGCCATCAGGATAATGCCACGTGTTTTTAGGTCCACAATTAGGTCCACGGTTAGGTCCATGTATCATTTTTCTATTTCATATGAAAATAATTGTTAACACGAAATTGTAAATAAAATGATAGGTTGCGCAACTTGTTTGAATAGGGATTACAAAAATATTTATCATGGCTTGAAAGTTAACATTAAGCAGTGACGAAATTGTAAATAAAAATGATAGGTTGCGCAACTTGTTTGAGTTATTATTTATTTTTATTTTTTTGGAAAAGAACTTGTTTGAGTTATAATATATGAAAAATAAAAAGACGAACTAAACAGGGATTTACAAAATTATTTATCATGTCTTGAAAGTTAATCCGTGTCTGCAAGGTCGGACCGAAGAGGGTTTCCGGAAGTGCCACATAGCATTTTTGCTTTGTAGTGTAAAATTGTATTTAAATCTTTATTTTTATTTTTGTAAAATGCAAAATGCACCTTGTTTCAAATCTTCGTGTTACAACTTAAAAGTGCTAGCTAAATTATTTGCTAACTTTTTGACATCGTGCCCTCACCAAAAGTCTCGTCGTCCGTTCTCTCAATTCGATCTTGTGGTGTCTCAATAAAATTCGACTAACAACTGTTAATTCTGGTTAGATACAGAGCACCCAAAACCCTAGTTCGATTCCTGAATGGCGTAGCTATTAAGGGGCAAGGGGGGGGCGCCCGACCCCCCGAAATTTTTTTTGCGATGTAGGGGGTATATAGTTTTCGTATAGAAAAATTTCGGTATATTCGGTTTCGACCCCCCATTTTAATTGTGAATTTTTTTTTATATATTAAGCAATAGAATTGATCCATTACATTTTACATAAGCCCATCTACCCAATAACCCAAACTAAATACATTACATAATTTTTATATAACCCACTAAAAGAAAATAAAATAAAACCGGCCCACTAAAAAAAAAAAAAAAAATAGAACTGGAACATTGAACCAACACAAACAATAACAATTAACAAAGTAACTCTAATTTCTTCAATGAATCGAACCAGGTACCAACCGTTTGTCTCCTTTTTAATGTTTAGTTGTCTTGGACAAATGTTTAGTTTTTTAGTGATTGAAACTTTTTTTATATAATAATAGTATTTAATTTTTGACCCGACCAGAATCGAATCATCGACCCGAACATATTACCCGAAAAATAGAGTTAGGAAAAAAAATTTAGATCCCGACCCCCCACTGAAAATTTTCAAGCTTCGCCACTGCTCCTGAAATTAAATAAGTATATGAACATACATGTAAGACAAAGTTTGTTGGTTGCTATGATAATCAACTACAAATGTTCCGCAATTTCGGTGTTGACGCATTGGAGAGTGGTGAACCATTGACCGAAACACGCCTTTGTTAAACTTCAACGCTTCATGCGACTTACATTTGTTTATTTGCACGTTTATATAAACAAATAACCATGCATCATGCATATTTATAATTTTATAATACTCCGTATTCGTTAAGCGTTTTATATTCTCTGTATATACTAATTGCCATTATGGCCATTTTAATACAGTTTTTTTTTGGGCTTTAACTGCAAGCTACTTTCAGTCCATTATGCTTATCTAGCCCACTTCTGCTTTGCTACGTGGTTTTCGTAGTTTATACGTTTATGATTGTTTATTATAACGGATAACTATCACCGCTTCTATCCAGGCAAAACCCCCGATCATTTTCTGTGTTCAATTGCTTCGTAAATAAGGTTGGCATGTTTTTTGCTGCTGTGTTGTGTTTCTGTATGCGCGTTTCTATGATGTTCTATCATGTTAAGGAGCTCTGGTGGATCTCCTTATGACTTATCACGCTTCTTTTGAGGTTCGCTTATTATTTTTTTGTTTACAAATTTAGTGTAATTATTGGTTTTGATAGCTGATTAGGGGAAAAGGTTTCTTTTTTAATTAGGTTGTTTTGTTGCTCAATTTTGTGATTTGGGTTTTCCTACTGTTGTAATCTGAGGTTATGACTTGAGATGAAAGGTTGATATATGATTATAAAAGTGTAGTTGTATATGCTTTTTTGCTGCATCAGTTGTGGGGTGTTACTTATTTATGCATCTGTTATTGGCGACAGGTTTTGCGTTTTTGGCAACCGTTTGTGACGCTTAAAATCTTGGCTGTTCAGGTACATAGATTGGGATTTTTTAAATCAAAGTTTGTTTTTTGAGTTAAAGTTGCTGATTGTTACTTACTGATTATGTTTCTTTTCTTGGTAAAAGTGTTGATATTTATTGTTTTTGTGCATGTTATTTGTGTCGAAGTTCGTTACTTTCGTGCTGTGAGATTCTGCCATCTTCTCGAATGGGAGTTCCTTCTTCGACACAAATATTCGCGGATCTAGGCTGATAAAGACGTTCGTGGGTAATGGAAACTGATTGTCGCATACAATAACCGTACTAAATTCATAGGGCGCTGAGGTACAACCTTCAAAGGTTAGAATTGCAAGTTTGCATAAGGGTAGATGCGGGATGTGTTTTATATTAAAATATGATACGTGTTTCATATTAACATAAGGGTAGATGTGTGACGCGTTTTATGTTAACATACTATGCAAGTTAAATTTACTACGGTTTACTCATTTTAGGTAAAAACACAAAACCATTACTATTGTTTGCCTACCATTATTGAGCTTTTGAAATATAGGCTCAAGCAAATAAGTTTATACCCTGAAATTATCGCTCAACAAACATTCCCTGTATTTTGGTTCTGCTATATAAGAATGACATGGTATTGTACTTCATTTCTATTGATCGTCTATGAAGTGATTGTCGCATACAATACTCCTAGGAAATTGANGATATTCATTGGGCGCTGAGGTAGTAGCTTCAAAGATTAGAACTGCAAATTTGCATAAGGGTAGATGTGAGACGTGTTTTATATTAAGATGTGAGACGTGTTTTATATTAATATAGTATGCAACTTAAATTTGCTAACAGCCAATCACTAGGGGTAACTTCCAATTTGTTTTTTTGCCGTGTTGTAGATATTCCGGTTTCTGTCTATATCCTTCAAATCGTGTTTGGTTATCCTTCTTTTTTTTATCTGATTCCTTTTTGTTTTTGCGAAAATTATACAGGACCCCCTCACACACCAGGCAGAATACACCTCTCAGGTTTGCTTAAACAATATACCAATTAAATGTAGACTTTCATGAGCGTCTATTAATATCTTGGTTGGTCTTTTACACAGCCGTGTGTGCCTGAAATTCCTTGGGTAGATGCGCTTGGGCTCAGTTGGCAGCTTGTGTTTGATAATTGCATAACGGAATCAAAGGTTTGCACTCTCCACCATTCCAGATCAATTTATTTTCCCAGCTTATCAGCTTATTTGACTTTGGTTATTTCTTTGGATGCTTTTGTTGTTTTATAAGCTTTTGTTTAATTCGGACTTCTGATTATTTCAATCAGGATTTGCGATTTCGGACATTTGGTTGTTTTGTTAAGAGGTGGTTCGGACGAACATATCTTGCCACCTTATGAGGTTATTTCATTTTGCTTATGGCTTATTCGTGCGTTACCATGTTTCATGGTGTGCCAGGTATGTTTTTGTTATGAAATCGAAAAACGCTCACGCTACTTTCTTTACTAACAGTATATCTTTTTAATTAAACGTATTCGTAGGTTTCGCTGATATATAATGGACTTGGAGGATCTTCATGTCATACTTATACGCATTCTGTGATTTCGGAGCCATCTGAAGGAACCAACCACGGTTCTGCCAATTCTGAAGCAACGTATCCATGTTCAAGGATGTTAGGTGTGACGTTTTTAACGCGGATACGTTGCTTCAGAATTGGCCCAGATATTGGCCAACATCCATAGCCCCCCATGCCAGTCCAGAACGCTATTTAGGTATTGTTGTTTGCCAATGAATCAGATTGAACATGTTTAATTGGTATGCCTATTAGTAGTTTTTTATTTTTAATTTTTGTTCATGGTTTCATATCGAAAAAATGAAATTTTTTTCCACTCCCCCTTTTTTTTTTCTGATTCTTTTTTTAATTAGTGAAAGCTTTAATGGATTCAGTATTGTTATGTATATTTGGTTTTCCAATACGTATATGCCCACGTATTTCATCATCGTTTGTTTTCTTTATGGCTGCCCAGGTGCAGACACGTGAGCCTGCTCATCATTCACTGCTATATCAGTTACACGTGCTTTAATAGTCCAATGGCCATGGCTGGAACATTAAATGGGATGATACTGTTTTAAACAATGCCGAGGCCGTTGGACTATTAGACCACGTGCGACTGCAATGGTGAATTTCTTTGTTGAAGGGTTCCATCAAATGTTACGTTGGTGTAAAAATTTTTACAATGCTGTTACAAATAGTTGGTTTGTCTTATGGATTCTCCTTTGTCCCCTCATGTTTTGATTGTGCACTTTTGTTAGCTGTTTTTTGCTTAGCTCTATACTTATACTCGATGATTCTTTATGGTAGGATCGCATCGGGAGCGGGCGCTGCTAGGGTTGTGTTGATGAGTGCATTATACCAACACGCATCCCATTACAAAGTAGATTCGTGGAATTATTTTCACCTGCGAGCCAAGTAAGTGTGTCTTGCCCAATTATCGTGTAATATTTCTTATGTTTTTATTATGTGTTTTATTTCTTAAAATGAAAGTAACCGAGTAGCCCTATGTTTTGTAAATGAAATTAAATGCCTTTGGTGAGCAGAGCCGTAGGAGATTTTTTTGTTGAATAGTAACAACCTTTGGTGTGCCTAACATACCTCTGTTTTGTCTGACATGCTTGCCCTGTCATGCAAGCATTAGTAATATGCCTTTTTCTTTTCTCAACGCCGACGGTCATTAGTTGTTTTCCATATAGTTAAACAAAGTAACGTGTCCTGTACGGGCAGAATTTTTCCTTGCCATCTTTTGCTGTTCAAGTTTGTTGTACGTTTATTGACAAGCTATAAAACTTCCATGTCAGGAATTCATGGAAATCATCGAGTGTTTTTTCAGTCCGTAAAGATTGCTGGTTATGGTCTTGCGAGTAAACACGTTATGTGAAGTTCAGGCTGGTCTAATAGCGTGAAGACTGAAGAGTCAGCTGTTCTAGCAACTCTGCTTTGCTGGTTGAATGGCATGTCAAATGTCGATATTTGGGACATTTCAGTAACCCTTTCGTTGCTTGACATGTCATTCAACCGCAAAGCTCGGTTGCGTACGAACATATTATTACGGCTGGCCATTTTCTCTGCTGCTAGCATGTCGGCAGCATCTGTACTACGTTCTCATCAGCTTGATTGAAATGTCCAGGTAATCTTTTAAAATAGAAAACTACCATGTTTCGTGACTGTGACACTTGGATTTAAAACTTGAAACTCTGTGTGGTACATTATGTTGGGCACATAAAAGCATCTTAGTGTTTGTAGTGTTAGGATGTGTTACGGCTGGCCTAAAATAGGTGCGTTAGTTCAGTTACACTTCCAGTTTCTTAGGCAATCGACAGTAATTTCGTATTAATCAACATATACTAGAGTACTTAGTTCGATTACGCCGTTAGTTGGCAAGCAAAATTAACGAGTGGTGTGAAGCTGACGGTTTACATTGATAATAGTCTACTTTCACCAGGTTGTGTATGTGTGTGACGTGTTAGGGTTAGATCTAAAAAAACATGCACTTACAGCAACGAAAAGCAAAGACTTAGACTTTTTTTAGCCAAAGATTAAAGATACTTACAGCAACGAAAAGCAAAGACTTAGGCTTTTTTTAGCCAAAGATTAAAGACAAATACTTATAATCGATAAAATAAAATACTTAACATACTAACATTAGAGGGTGCACGCGCTGGATATGAAACACACATTAACATCCTACACTTCTGTAAAAGATGATAATACACGCACCCATGAACAAAAAACTATTTCCAAAATACATTGCGCCACTGATAGGAATAAAAACAACAGAAGCTGAAATAAACCTAATATGCCAAGCCTTTAGTCCTTCGATGAATGCCAACACCTGAGTTTGGCGAGCCTTTTTTTGCATGGCCGTAGCTAGGATTTCTGCTGCTTCTTTAAGGTCGTGCATTTGTAGGCTGTTTAGCGCCGTGATGCTCTTGAGTGTTGATTCAAAGGGGAAGAGGCGTTGAAGCTCTTCGAGCAGCAGATCTCTCTCGGCGATACGTGAGCGGATCTGCTGCGCTTTTTTTTATCAGGTCAAGCTCATCAGCCTTTAAGGTAGCCATCTCCCGATTGAACTTTTCAATCATGACGGCATTAACGTACGTAGAACCAGCTGCGCCAGCGAGTTCGTTGAAACTTGGCATCGATGTTTCCATTAGTTAGTGTTTTTTTTTGAGTGATATATTTGCTTCATTTACACATTCCTGTTAGGATATATATAGGAGGGTCTTTGGGGTAAGTTAAAAGGTTAGTAACTTTGAATTATCTGCCTCTGAACACTGCCAATCAATAATAAACCATAATGACCATATTTCCTAATTATTACCAATGCTCAGACCCTTCAGTTCATAGTCACATCTAACAGTTATTGCCTTAGTGGCAATTAATAGGTGGATCAACAAAAAAGGTTTTTAGATGCAATGCTGTTTTCCCACTTATTAGTAATAATATTATTTGAAATTTCAGTTACATTTTTAATAAGTCCTTTCCGTGCAAGTCACTTGCTTACAAATTTAGGATGTAGCGACGTCTGCTGCTATACTTTATGTACGGTTCATCAGGTTAAAAACTTCTGGTGGACAGTAAATATTATGATATATGAAAAAGGAAGGTTGTTCAGATATGGTTGTGCATCTTTCTGCGTGCGTCACATCGGTTCAATCATATGAAAACAATTAGAAGAAGTTTTATTTTCTTTATTTTTAATTCTCACTCTGCACTCTTTAATAATGTGCTCTTTCGGTTGCCAACAGATGCGTGTTCAAGAAGCATGAATTACTGCATCTCAAGTTTCTGTGGCATGGGGTTTCGAGATCGACATTGCAACACATTTGATTGGGTTCTGCGTTACTTAAATATGAGGCTGCTAACAAATTTGATTCAAGCAGCCATTTTTAGAACACTGTCTTACTTAAGCATTCGCTTGAAAGAAACTTGATTGGAGTGGTTAGTTTCGCAGGAGTGTAAATTAGAATATTTGTATATCAGTTTATTTTTATGTATCGGCCGTAAAACTGTGTATGTTATTTACTATGTAAACAAAGCCTTTTAAATTCTAGCGATTTTCACAAATAACCATAGTTACTCACACGAATCCATGTCCTTGCTTTCCTATCAATCTCTGATTCTAATCTTCCTCCTCAATCTGATATTATAGTGCCGATATAGACCGAAATTCCGTTATCATTCTATTCTGACTGATAATAAATACCGGAACTTTGCATTATTTGATTGATTACAGTTCTATAAATCTTTTGTACACAAATATCGAATGAGAGTTTTTAGCTAGGNGCATGGGGTTTCGAGATCGACATTGCAACACATTTGATTGGGTTGTGCGTTACTTAAATATGAGGCTGCTAACAAATTTGATTCAAGCAGCCATTTTAAGAACACTGTCTTACTTAAGCATTCGCTTGAAAGAAACTTCATTGGAGTGGTTAGTTTCGCAGGAGTGTAAATTGGAATATTTGTATATCAGTTTATTTTTATGTATCGGCCGTCTGACTGATAATAAATACCGGGACTTTGCACTATTTGATTGATTACAGTTCTATAAATCTTTTGTACACAAATATCGAATGAGAGTCTTTAGCTAAGCAGCCAAAAATAAACTCAATTAAATTGTAAAGTCGAGCCATAACTCAAACAGATCAGCTTGAGCGATCAAGGATCATCAAAATTCAACATGGCCCGTCATAATGAATCAGATGCTATTCTAACTTAGCAAAGATCAGATCTAAGAAAAGAAGTTCACCTTAAAACGATGCTGAACATTTATCTCTTGACAAATAAATTGATTATCAGTCATATCAAATTCTTTTGCTAATATCTTATTCCGGCTGCACGCTTAAGCTATATTAACTATTGATTCACTGCTACTATCATTAACAGCAACATTTCGACCGAATTCTCGGAATTGGATCACCAAGCACACAAGCAGAAGCCAATCTTCTTAACTGATTTTTGTCTTTCTAAAATAGGCATACTTTAATACGATATATAGACTAATATGCTCTATTTCACTCCGATAATGTAGAGATAACCAACTAGAGAAGAAGTATTAACCTCAACTACTATTAGATCCAAAAACTCCTTTCAATTCCAAAAAACAATTCAGTTTAACAGTTTCATAGCAAAAGCAGTCCAGAATTACGAAACGAATTTGGAGCGAAAAGCCTTATTTAAGTAACTAGAAGATAACCTAATTAAGTTGTACACTGAAATTACTCTAATTAAACTAAAGTCAGACTTAAAAAACCAGGTTCTAAACACAATAATATTGGATATTTGATTCGTGGTTGCTCACCTAAGATAATGAGGTACAGAACACTCTTTAATTTCAACAATAGCTAGATCAAAAAAATCCTTTACATTCAGTTTGCTTATCGATTACGAAATCCGGACTATATTGACACCAGAATTTGATCACTCAATATTCGAGTTCAAATGTAAAAACTAAATTAACCTGTATCAATAAGCCTATATCAGAGTTCTCGTGTGAATGATCAATTGAAAACACAGTTTCGAATCGACCCAATTCCATCATCAGGTTCAAACACCTTTCACAAAATTAAAATATCGAAGAACTTTGCACTACCTGTACACACAATACCTACCCTTTCATAACAACTAATTTCTCCTTACTTAATCAAATACACAGCACAAGTTAATCAAAAAATATTACTTTAAAACTGAAACCCTATGTTTAAATGAAAGTACCAATCTGCGATTGCTTATGGTAAGAGCTAAAAATAAACCAAAGTACCTTCTTCATTAACTAACATTTAATAATTACATTGTTTTCCTTACATCTTCATCTGCGGAAAACAACTAAACAAAACATTAAGCCAACAAGGGACTATCAAAAGATACCACAAAAGACGACCAGCACCAAAGCATTAATCATAAACATCGAGAATGGAGATGTTGTCTTCCTTCTCAGTCAACCCTTGACGAAGATCAAACAAAAGGCCCGTGATCACCTCCAACCTTTTACGCAGCCTCACCAGAACCTTATGCTCACACTCATACACATCCCCAGCAGATTCTTCCTCATCGTGATTCAAGTTCCAAATCTCTGCCAATCGAGCTGTTTTTTGTTCGATTGTGGACTGGAGTTCATCGCGTCTCTCTCCTAGAAACCTTATGAAAACTTCTTCTTCGACATGCTCGTGACCATATAGAAACTTGAACGCTTTGTGGAGTTCTTGGCATCCAGAAACATCTTTAAGGGCGGTGAGATGGGGGGTTTGGTTACCGTTTGCCATTGAAGAGATGATTGGGGCAAAAATGATTAGTTTGAATGAAACATTAGGTATAGAGAAGGGGATATAAATTGGTAATTATAAATGCATTGAGATCCATACCAAAAGTCATAGTTCATGATTGCAAAGGCTACCTCAAGCAATTAATCTGCAGAGCTGGTTTGTTTTCCCATGCAGATGTATCAAGTGACATTTATACATGAAATTAATAGTAGTGTATCCAATCCTTCAACTTATGAAAATTGCAATTTACAAAACGAAATAATGCCTACGAAAGTTAGTTTTAAGAAACGAAAAATCTATATGCACAAATATTTTCCATACCAAAGAAAAGATTTTGGTTAACTAAAACAAGAAAAAATTTATATATATCCCCAAACATTAAGATGCATAAAATTTTTTCCTTCATTTTAAATAACATGATATAAAAACAATACAAAATCTCAGGATATTCCCGGGAAAGACAATACGAGATGGACACATTAATTTTACATAGGAAACACAACAAAGAGACAACCTTAAAAAAAAAAAAAAAAAAAAGGGAATTGCAAATAAGTTGCAGAAGAAATATAATTACACGCCTTAGTTTCGCTCCAAATGTATAAATAACAACGACATAACATGAAAACATAAGTAACAACGTCATATAACAAACATATTTCTGAATAAACAGTAAACACCAACAAACGAATTTCTTTGGTATAAATTACAAAGTAAAAAACTATAAGGAAACTCAAAAAAAAAAAAAAAAAAAAAAAAAAAAAAATCCGCCTAAAATATCTTTTATATAAATTAAGTGCCTAATCATTTGTTACTTTATCTTCCTCTTTAAGCAAATCGTGTACTTCGTTCACAATCAATCATGTCATAACCATAAACCGAAAGAAAAAAGCCGCCGCAACGCGGCGGGTATTACCCACCTCGTTATAACTAGTTTTCTTATTAAGAAAAAAAATAAAGGATATTAATTAATACTCCCTCCATCCAAGTCTATTTTGACTTCTTTTTTTCAACTTCGACTTTAATTTCTTTTTCGTGTTGTATAGTAATACTTTATCTAAAATATATAAATAAATTATGTTTTAAATGTATTTTTATTGGTATACTTTTTTATCAAATATTGTATAACATGAAAAAAATAATTAAAGTCAAAGTTATAAAAAAATGTCAAAATAGATTTATATTTTGAGATGGATGGATTATATAAATTAAAAATTCAATTACACCCACTTTTTATAATTTAAATATCTTATAAACCGTTGATTGTTAGACAAAACAAATTATACCGTCACGACCAGCTTTTAATTATCTTTCTATACACGGACACTTTAATATACNAAAAAAAAAAAAAAAAAAAAAAAAAAAAAAAAACAAAAAAAAAAAAAAAAAAAAAAAAAAAAAAAAAAAAAAAAACACACAAAAAAAAAAAAAAAAAAAAAAATCCGCCTAAAATATCTTTTATATAAATTAAGTGCCTAATCATTTGTTACTTTATCTTCCTCTTTAAGCAAATCGTGTACTTCGTTCACAATCAATCATGTCATAACCATAAACCGAAATAAAAAAGCCGCCGCAACGCGGCGGGTATTACCCACCTCGTTTTTTATACTATTAGTCTATGTGATTAAGGTATCTTTCATATTTAAGTTATAATTCACAATCAGGGATGGCAGAAGAACCCGAATTCAACGGAAAAACCCGAACTAATTGAGACGGGTTTATAATCATGTAATACTATGTGATTATAAACAAATACATACTGTATGTGTTTATAATGATATAATATTATGTTAGTATTTACGTAATAAACATGTTTTTTTTAATATATATTTTTTTTTTATCTTTTTAATATTGTAAATTGTGATCATAAAAGCTTGTTTAATTGCATATTTTTAATAGAATACGTCATTTGTAACGGCGTATGTTTTCATTATTTATGCTCAATGAAGACTTAATAAGGCTAGTGCATACACTAGAAATATGGCCTTTCGTCACACATAGCGTATTTCGAATGACCACACAGCAACATATTTACGTGACTAAATGTACCAGCCGTAAATAAACAGCCACACTTGATCCGACTTGTGTGAATTTCGTAAAATATATGTCACACATTGGTGTATATATGTGACTAGAGGGTAACTGGTAAATATTTTTCGACATTTTAGTCACTTTTAATTCGGGACGTGTGACTGATACAAAGCAGCTCAAAACATTAGTCACACTATAGATATACATATGTGACAAATATATGTCACACAATTGAATAGTGTGACCAAAAAAGATATATGGTCACATGAAGTACTTGCGTATGTGGCTAAATTATATAGTCAAGTTTGTCACACATTATATAAACGTGACTGCTATTCTTTGCTGAATAGTTAGCCACATATGAATTTGAAATGTATGACAACTAAAAATTCAGTTTGAAGCGTTAGTCACGATATGCATTTAAGAGTGACAAATATATGTCACACACTTGAAGAGTATGACCAAATGTCATATATGGTCACACTAAACCATACAAACATGATTAAGTGTAACGAAAATTCGATGCATATGGTCACGTAAGTTAATATGTGTGTCTAAAGTTTAGGGTGTGTTTGCTTTCCAAATCCTAATGTGTATAGTCACATATATTTGTAGCACGATCATGTGACTATAGGCTTTATAATAGTCACACCATATCACAAATTTGTATCTAAATCATGATTATGGCCACGTTATAAGAGTATTATATGTGACCAATACATTCAAAATAGTCACATTGTGAAATATTCATGTGACTATTATTTATAGCAAAATGTGAACTCAGTTATCATTAACCTTGATATTAGTCACATTGAGTGTTTGTGTGATTAAATTCAAGATATTATATATGGTCACATGAAGTATTTATTTAGATGTCTAAATCATAGAGTCATATTTTGTCACACATTATTTAAGTGTAGTCACAATTTGATACATATGGTCACACATTTCTGATAACTTATGTAATTTTGAGGGGTTAGATATGGATTTTATAGTCTCTCTAGTTTGAGTCTAATTGTGATCATTGTTCATATGTTATGGCTTGTGTTTTTTTTGTTTCTAGAATAAAATATTGCAGTAAAGGCAAAGAAAAAGCTGTTTGGATTGGAATTTGGGTGAATGCTAGTAACTCAGAACTTAATGCTGCTTGGCATAACTTAATGCTGCTAGGCATAAATTAATGTTGCTAGGCATAAATCAAGCTTAATGAATAGATGAAAGATAGTGTTTGTCACACAGAAACCGCTTCATCGTATTTGTGCATATCACTCTTCCTAATGATGCATTGGATGCGGTTTACCTAGTGGAAACTGAGTATTGCAAAAACATAATACATTGAGATATATAAAAATAAAATGCCACAAAAATAATAGGAGAAATAACAGTTCATTACTTGCATTAAATAAATAAATAAAAAGATAAACATAACAATAGAAATAACAAAACAATCTAAAAACTAAACTTACGATCCTTCTCTTGATCATAAGCAAGGTGAAGATTGTCATAGTCAATGTGATCCAAAGGATCATCATCGCTGACAGTTTCATCTTCTTGATCAAGTTTAGCTTTCTTCCTTCTTCTTATTGCAGCCTTGAGCTTGTTTGCTTTGTACTTCTTCCTTTGCTTCTTTTGATTCTTCTCCCAATCCTTCGTCTTCTTCTTCCTTATTTGCTCCATTTTTTTAAGATACAAAACTGCAGGATGTTGTGGTGTGGATGATGATACCGCTGTAAAACATAAAGCAATAAAACGATTAGAAATGGACCAAAGAAAATGATGTCACGTATATCTAAATACAGATGTTTGTAGAGATTTTATAAAACTGGTAAATATGTGTAAGAAACAAAAACCA
>LBNU01019844.1:0-14912 GCA_014162995.1 Artemisia annua
GCCGGCCCATCCGAAGGCACCATGAGAGAAGACAGAATCAAATAGCATAATTAGAAGCCAGGACACGTTTCAGCGATCAAATACACCCCCAAGATCAGCCGTCTTAAAACAAGGGTTTTGAAACAAGATGACTTCTAAAACTTGTCATACCTTCTCTATCATAACCCCAACAAGCAGACTCAACATATCGAAAACCACCTCAACTCAGTCCCAAACCAAACGATTTGTAACGGAAAACATCGATAAACACAGAGTTTCAATTCATGATATCAGCGCATCATCAGGTCATGTATCGTACCCAAGGGTTAACATAACCCTAACATCCCAATAGGCCATAACTATACATCATCTCCCCATAAACCCCACGTACACATGATAAACAATGTGATAACCAGATGTAACTCATCAAACAACCAAACCCAATACTGATTAATCATCATAACAACCAGATTCATCATCCTAAATCATTAAGATAGTACCAGCACAATCCATAACGCACCATGTTAAATATAGTCGATCAATGAAAACCGACTGGATTCAAACTCATGAACATGCCACGCATTACCAACCAAGAAGATCGTAGAAAAATAATCCATGTAGTCAACACGATCCAACCAGAAGCACAAAACCCTAAACCGATTGAAAAAATAAAGGTAATCGTTTAGGGTTAAATACCCTCAATCGATCTCCCAAAATCGTTTATGGTTACTAATCGTTTAGGGAATACAACCACACCAAATCGATAATATACAAACCTTAAAAAAGGTTTTGTAATCAGTAAGCACATCAAACCCACCCATAACGCATCATGTTAATTATAATCGATCATAAAAACCGACTGAATTCACAAGCATGAACATGCTACGCACACAAACCAAGAAGATCGTATAAAAAATAATCCCATGTACATCAATACGATCGAGCCAGAACAAAAACCCTAAACCGATTGAACAATAAAGTAATCGTTTAGGGTTAAAACCACAATCGATCACCCAGATATATGCAGGAATCGTTAGGGGTGAATAAATACTCAATAAAACTAAACCCTAATAAAAGAATCGATTAATAAACCGACTAACAAGAAAACGATTAGGGTTTAGTTTGAGGCAACGATTTCACAAGATACAGAACAATAACCAAGACACAACCCCTCCCATATAATCACATCCATCAAAACCGATTGCATATTATTAAAAATAATAGAGAGGCGGTTTGATTTGGATGTTTAAATCTGATCGGAATAAGGGGGAGGGGTGGCCGGAAATCGCCCCCTAGTGGAACCTCTGAATTGTTCACTTATGACAAGGAGTTTTATGCCATTGTTCGGGCATTGGATCATTGGAGTCATTATTTGCGTGCAAATCATTTCATTTTACATTCAGACCATGAGTCTTTGAAGTACATTAATGGACAACAGAAGTTGAGTCCAAGACATGCTAAATGGGTGGAGTTTTTACAATCTTTTCATTTCTCATCAAAATATAAGGATGGTAAAAGCAATGTTGTAGCTGATGCCCTTTCACGACGTTTTACTTTACTTGCTACACTTGATGTTCGTTTGTTGGGTTTTGAAACCTTAAAAGATTATTATGGGGATGACGTTGATTTTGGTGATCTATTTGGAAAATGTTCGAATGGTGTCCAAAGGGAGTTTATGGTTCAAGATGGTTTTCTCTTCAAGGGAAATCGGCTTTGTGTCCCAAAGCATGCTATTCGTGAATTGTTGATACGTGAAGCACATGGTGGTGGTTTGGTTGGTCATTTTGGAGTGGTCAAAACTTTGGAAGTATTGAAGGAGCATTTCTTTTGGCCCAAGATGTTAGGAGATGTAACTAACATTGTGGGTAAGTGTGTAACATGTCATATGGCTAAGAGTTCATTCAAATCTGGTTTGTATTCTCCATTACCAGTTCCGGTGCGTCCTTGGGAAGATGTGTCCATGGATTTTATTGTGGCTTTGCCACGCACGCCAAGGGGTAAGGATGCTATTATGGTTGTTGTTGATAGGTTTTCCATGATGGCTCACTTTGTTGCTTGCCACAAAACTAATGATGCTAGTAATGTGGCTGATTTATACTACCGGGAGATTGTACGTTTGCATGGGATCCCCAAAACCATTGTTTCAGATCGGGACTCCAAGTTTTTGAGTTATTTCTGGAATACTTTGTGGCGAAAGGTGGGAACCAAGTTGTTGTTTAGTACATCACATCATCCTCAAACGGATGGCCAAACTGAAGTTACGAATAGAACCTTGGGAACGTTGTTGCGGGGTTTGGTAAGCAAGACTCAAAAGGATTGGGATGTTAAGCTTGCCCATGCTGAATTTGCTTATAACCGTTCTCCTACTTATGCTACTGGTCACTCTCCGTTTGAAGTTGTTTATGGAATTAATCCCTACTTACCATTAGATTTGATCCCATTGCCAAAGGAGGAGTTGGTTCACAAAGATGCTGATTCTAAGCTGAAAGCTATGATGAAGTTGCATGAACAAGTTCGTAAGCGTATTGAGGCTGTTAATGCAACTTATAAACAGAAATCCAATAAAAATAGGAAGCCGCGGGTGTTTGCTGATGGTGATCTAGTGTGGGTGCATTTGAGAAAAGAGCGCTTTCCAAGCAAACGCAAAAACAAATTGATGCCAAGAGCTGAAGGTCCTTACAAAGTGATTGCACGTGTGAATGATAATGCATACAAAGTAGAGTTTCCAGGGGATTATGGGGTGCATGCTACTTTTAACGTGGGAGATCTTTCACCCTATCTTGATGATGATGGTCTTGCTGAATTGAGGTCAATTCCTTTCAAAGGGGGAGGGGATGATACGTACATGGATAAAGAAGCTCCAAACGATGATGGGCTGGTGCTTACAATTGGATTCGAAGGTTGTTTAGGCTCAATAGCCCATGGAGTGTGCATGGTAACATTGATGGATTAAGGTTGCATGGTGGACGTGAGTTTGCATGGGTCTTTTGGCATTTCTCTAGTTTTATTTGTTTTGATTACTATTAAAAGTATTATGTTATTAATGTGACTTTTGGAATATTGTAACCCATGGATTTGTAAAGGCTTTATATAGCCGTTTTTGGTGAATGAAGAAGAATAAGAAATTTGACAACTCTCTCTTGAATTATTGCTATAATTCTTTGCCACTTTTGGGACGTGTTCNACTTTTATTGCTAGTCATGGTTAGTAGTATTTAGAACTGTTAGTTATAAGAATGGCCTGTCATTTTTGTATAGTGGTAGTGGTAGTGTCCTTAGGGACTTCGATGAGAGACTCACTCTCATCCATTGTACTGAAACGTTTTCTTTATTAATGTATTTTACCAGGGTGCAGGATTACTCCCCTTTACCCACTTACATGATGAGATCCATCGTCCCTATACCTTACTTTATGGGTGCCGTAGTCCCTAAACGCTTGCTCACTTGATGAGAGCAATTGCTCTTTACATGATGATAGCCGTTGTCCATAATGCTTGCACAATTGATTAGAGCAATTGTTACTCATATGATGAGATCCATTGTCCCTAAAGGTTAACTTTATGAGGGCAATTTCTCCCTTACATGATAAGAGTCGTTTTCCCTTAAGGCTAACTTTTTGAGAGCAATTGTACCTTACTTTATGGGAGCCGTTGTCCCAAAACGCTTGCTCACTTGTTGAGAGCCATTTCCCTTTAATTGATAATAGCTGTTTTCCCTAATTCTTGCACACTTGATAANCATAAAGTAAGGTACAATTTCTCCCTTACATGATAAGAGTCGTTTTCCCTTAAGGCTAACTTTTTGAGAGCAATTGTACCTTACTTTATGGGAGCCGTTGTCCCTAAACGCTTGCTCACTTGATGAGAGCAATTGCCCTTTACATGATGATAGCCGTTGTCCCTAATGCTTGCACACTTGATAAGAGCAATTGACACTTACATGATGAGATCCGTTGTTCCTAAAGGCTAAATTTAAGAAGGCAATTTGTTCCTTACATGATAAGAGCCGTTGTCCCTAAAGGCTCACTCTTTGAGAGCAATTGTACCTTACTTTATGGGAGCCGTTTTCCTTAAACGCTTGCTCACTTGATGAGAGCAATTGCCCTTTACATGATGATAGCCGTTGTCTATAATGCTCACNTCCGTTGTCCTTAAAAGCTAACTTTATGAGGCCAATTTTTCCCTTACATGATAAGAGTCATTGTCCATTAAGGCTCACTTCTTGAGAGCAATTGTAACTTACTTTATGGGAGCCGTTTTCCTTAAACGCTTGCTCACTTGATGAGAGCAATTGCCCTTTACATGATGATAGCCGTTGTCTATAATGCTCACACAATTGATAAGAGCAATTGTCACTTAAATGATGAGATCCGTTGTCCCTAAAGGCTAACTTTATGAGGGAATCTTGTCCCTTACATGATAAGAACCGTTGTCCCTAAAGGCTCACTTGTTGAGAGCAATTGTACCTTACTTTATGGGAGCCATTCTCCCTAAACGCCTGCTCACTTAAAAACCCTAAAATCCTCTCTTGTGTGGGCGAATTTTTGGCAGCCTGGCAGACCCTCCTAAGCTTTCATAATCGATTGACTCTTCATCTCTAATGTCTGATTCTTATTCTTTTTTCATTATTCTATTGCTTTGATCTCTGATTAATTGAATTCCTTAACAATTAGGGTTTAAGATTTTAGGTCGATTTCTTGAGGGTCTGCCATTGGTGTTGCGATTTATGATGATTGATTATTATTATAATCGATCCTACATTATATGTTCCATATATCCCTTTTGATGTTTTCTTTTTGGCGGTCTCCATAACCATAAATCGATTTTGATTTAGGGTTTCGGATTTGTGTTAATTGATATAATTCCTAACCGCCTATGGGGTTTCATTATGGATTGCACCTATTATTCTTTATGTCGGTTCAAATCATATATATAGGGTCGATCTGAATCAATCAAACTTTATCCCTTTTTCATGAACGAAACCCTTTTTTAGGGTTTTGTATTATTCGGGTTCGATTTATTCTTTATGCTGACTGGTATTGCTGTTCGTTCATGTATATCTTTTGTGTTATGGAAGTTGGATTCACCAATCCATTCATTCATGTAAGTCGATTTGTTGATCGTGGGTTATCTTCTGGTTTGTGATCGTGGGTTATCTGCTGGTTATTCGTGGAAGTGGGTTAAGAGAGTGTCAATGATATGTCGATGTGAGTTAGGGTTCGCAAACNATCTCAGTCCCTGGAGGACCACTTACAGACTCTTATCTAAGAATGGCATACCCTTCTTCAAAACTAACATTACAACATGTCAACTGACAACAACCATGCTAAACAAAAGCAACAAACAAGCAAGAATAAAAAAACTATAATAGACATAAAAACTATTTCTTCTGGTCCTCTGCACCTGGAAATCTTTCGGAGAACATCTTCGAACTTGGAATACATTCATATCACTCGTAGTTCTTGGTAGACTTTCATAACTTCATACAACATCATCAACAAACTCAACTTCATCAGCAAACGTAACCCCGTTCATAGGACTCTTCACTATAGTAGTAAAACGAGCTAGAATTATCAAACAGAAGAATTCACGCTTGTAGAAGCACCATCATTTGTGAGAACCAGCCCCACAAACAGAAGCATGATCATCTCACCCATGGTCCGGCGCTCAAGTGAGTGTGGTCCATCCTCACAGTAAGCAGCCCTAAATCACTCTTAAGCACCATGAGATGTAGCCACGCGAATTAGGAAATCACATTTAGTAGGCTAGCAGCCCAGACAGTCTAGGTTGTGTTACCTTTATTCTTCTTCTTGTGCTAGCCGGTTTAGAAACATGGGGTGGGATGAAGTTTAGACTTATTGAATCCCCAAGTCCCTTTCTATAACCCTTATCAATTAAGTATGACCATGCCTTGTAGTGTGAACCTTACCATCTTGTTGAATCGAATCCTTAGTAACCCGCTTATGCCTAAGAGTACACCCATCATCATCAGATTGAAACAAACACACTTACGAACACAAGATGGCCCCCATTCATTACTTATCAACATCAAGAACTCCATGTAACTACCTTTCCCTTAACAAAGAATTTTCAACCCAATTTGATTCAAAACATCCAATCAGCCATAATATCAATACATACCCGTGGCATACTCATCACGTCCCCAAGGATTCTTACTCAATCATTACGTACCCGCACTCTAACCGTATTATCCGCCCCACTGTTTGCAATCAAACTTACACGTGGCCTTTAGGAGTATACAACGGAAGGATACATTCATGGATACGTACACAAACCGGTACCTTAGTAATTTACTCCTTGTCCAACACTTCATATCTAGGCCCCAAACATGTAAGAATAAAGACTATGATTCTGATACAACCAAGGACCACCAGTTAAGAACGTTAATTCGGGATGACGTTCAAGTGATGAGAATTTGAAAATGAAGAAACCCTTCCGCAATATACTGCTGCTGTTTAATGATCTAATAAACATTATATTTAGCTGATGTTGATCGGTAAGGCTGGAAGTCAAGTGGATCTTGGTTTTTTAACATGGTTCATCTTTCAAAGACAAGTTTCTGATCGCTATTTTTATGGGGTCTTTTGATCGATGTTACTGAATGTTATGGAAGTTAAGTTTTAGGGTTCTTATTCAAAAATTCTATAGACCGTTTGGTGCGACTTGATCCTGCTCGTGTTCATGTTTTCATGGTTTTAGATCTGGTCTTTACGTGTGCACATTCGTTCTACTTGTGAGGGTTTATTCACCCTTGGATTGTTGCATGCTGCCTTTTTCCTGCTGTTATTGATTGTACTTGGCTATTCTTGATGGGGTGATAATGGCATGTATGCTGCATGGTTGTTAGGGTTTTCTATAACCCTATTTGTTTCGTACGCTTTATGGCTGCTACTGGGTTGATGACAACAGGGTTCTTATTCACATTTGCTGGTTGTAGCGTTTGGTTAAAGTGTATGTTGTCTTTCAGTACCATTTGATCCTTATCTTGGCAGAATGCTTCATCTAATGGGATAAATGGTACGATAAAGTGGAAGTTGGGTTTTAACCCATATGTTTTGATGTGCAATCATGACACATGGTTATTTGTTCTGATGTAGATGGAATTTAAGTTTGTGGGGACTCTTGTTCAAAACCCCATACACACGATGCCATGCACTTTGGGTACATATGATTCTATCTTAATGTTGTTATGGCGATTGTGGTGGAGTAGTTTGTGGTATGTGCTACTACAAACAGAGTTTATGTTGAAGATCGCTTGGATTTTTCTACGTGGATTCTTCACTGAAGTTAAGGTGCACCTCCATAGTGATATAGAAGGCTCAAGTGTTTTTCTTGAGTAGTAGTATAAATGTTTATGTACTTTTGTCATTTTGGTAGGTTCATCTTATCGTAAGTTATAGGAATGGTGTGTCATTCTTATATTCGAGTCTATAAGTGTCCTAAGGGACTGAGATGAGGGAAGTCACCCTCATCCTATCTACTTCAATGTTTTTGGTGTAATATATTTTACCGGGGTGAATTAACCCTTTTACCCTAAACGCCTGCTCACTTGATTAGAGTAATTTACCTTTACATGATGATAAGCGTTGTTCCTAATGCTTGCACACTTGATAAGAGCAATTGTCACTTACATGATAAGATCCGTTGTCCCTAAAGGCTAACTTTATGAGGGCAATTTGTCCCTTACAGCTCAAGTTGAGTTAGTACCCTATCCACAGCAACAAGATTAACCCTAATTCTCTCTCTCTCTCTCTGGCGACAAAAATCCCTAACCAAACTAAATCGTTTTTCTCACAATTCTGCCAATTCTGTTGATTTCTTGCACTAATCTTGTAATAGTTATTGATTAACCTGTTGTTAATCCATTCCTAGAGCAGATTTGTGTTTAGTTTTCATACAGTTTTGGCAGATTTGTGAATCGTTCTTGTTAGGGTTTTTGTTGCAATCGATTTCCATTCCCTTCTATCTTTAATCGCCCTTCTAATCCTAAATCAAGCAAAGGTTTTACGATCTTGTTGGTATTGTTCTAAGGGTGTGGAAACGATTTAGTTATCATAAATCGTTTAGGGATTTGTGTGAGCCGACTATATCTTTTTTATCCATTAAACGATTTTACATAACCCTAAATCGATTTTAGGGATCTTTTATCCCTAAATCGCTGTTTAGGGTTCTTTGAACTGACTTACTTTCTGCCTATCTTTAATCGGTTTTTTTTGTGATCCTTATTATCCCTTGATTGATATAGGTCGGTTTCCAACCTTCTTCTATATAAGGATCGATTATTTTTATCCCTTGCACATTGGTTGCATTAGTGTTACAAAATCCAGCCTAGGGTTTTGTTGTTCTTAATGTGCTTTGGATTCTGATGTGAATTGGTATTGGATCTGGTGCTTAACGTTGTTCTAGACTCTTGTAGGGTCTAGATTATTTCATCTTGCTAGTTTCTGGTGCGTATTGATAAACTGAACTCGCTTAGAACAGTTTGGTTACAATTCTGGTCGAAGGCTTTGGTTTGGGTCGACTTGGTGTGCTTCATATTGTTATATTCTTTGATGATCGATTCAAGTTGGATTTGGCTTTAACGCTTATAAAACCTTTATTGGTTTTTACATTCAATTAGTCAGTTCTTATGGCAAGTATACCCTCGTTTAGGGTTTTGATACATGCTGGTTTTATGATGGTGAGTTGCTGCTGCATGTCACGTAATTATTTGAGTGTTATTTATCAACTGCTAGTTCTGTTCAAGAATGTACGTATGATGTAAGTGGGTTGAGAGAGATGCAAGTCAAGATTGGATCATGTTAGGGTTTGTGTAAACCCTAAATTTGTTGATGGTTCAAGTTGTGATTATATTGGCTCAAGTTGCTTCAAGGTACGTGTGATATTTGATTTTATGAAGGGTTAAGCTGTTCGTGATTACATGTGGTCAGTACATGGTATTTTTCTACTCTATGGGACCTGAATGCTTATATGATGATCCATAAATGAGGAAAGGACTATGTTTGATGGATGCTCTTTGATCCCTAGAATCCGGGCAGAATTCATATGTAACGGGTTGATTGGTATTCTCATGGAAGTTAAGTTGGAAAGGTCTTATTCAAAACCTTTTTTTATCATCAGATTATATGTTGAAGATCGCTTGGATGTGTATTCTTGGATTCTTCATGGAAGTTAAGGTGAACCACAAAAGTGAAGTAGAAGGCTCAAGTGTTTTCTTGAGTAGTTTTATCATGGTCTATGTACTAGTGTCATTATTGGTAGGTTCATTTTATTGTAAGTTATCGGAATAGTGTTTTATTCTTATATATCGAGTCTGTAAGTGTCCTATGGGACTGAGGTGAGGGATATCACCCTCATCCTATGTACTTCTATGTTTTTTGGGGTAATGAATTTTACCGGGGTGAGTACCCTTTTACCCAATTTGTCCCTTACATGATAAGAGCCATTGTCCCTAAAGGCTCACTTGTTGAGAGAAATTGTACCTTACTTTATGGGACCCGTTGTCCCTAAACGCTTGCTCACGTGATGAGAGCAATTTCCCTTTACTTGATGATAGCCGTTGTCCCTAATGCTTGCACACTTGATAAGAGCAATTATCACTTACATGATGAGATCCGTTGTCCCTCAACGCTAGCTTTATGAGGGCAATTAGGCCCTTACATGATAAGAGTCGTTGTCCCTAAAGGCTCACTTGTTGGGAGCAATTGTACCTTACTTTATGGGAGCCGTTGTCCCTAAACGCTTGCTCACTTGATGAGAGCAATTGTCTTTTATATGAGGATAGCCGTTGTCCCTAATGCTTGCACACTTGATAAGAGCAATTGTCACTTACATGATGAGATCTATTGTCCTTAAAGGCTAACTTTATGAGGCCAATTTGTCCCTTACATGATAAGAGTCGTTGTCCCTAAAGGCTTACTTCTTGAGAGCAATTGTAACTTACTTTATGGGAGCCGTTGTCCCTAAACGCTTGCTCACTTGATAAGAGCAATCGGCCTTTACATAATGATAGCCGTTGTCCCTAATGCTTGCATACTTGATAAGAGCAATTGTCACTTACATGATGACATCCGTTGTCCGTAAAGGCTAACTTTTTGAGGCCAATTTGTCCCTTACATGATAAGAGCCGTTGTCCCTAAAGCTCACTTGTTGAGAGCAATTGTACCTCAATTTATGGGAGCCATTGTCCCTGAACTCTTGCTACTTGATGAGAGCAGTTGCCCTTTACATGATGATAGCCGTTGTCCCTAATGCTTGCACACTTGATAAGAGCAATTGTCACTTACATGATGAGATCCATTGTCCCTAAAGGCAAACTTTAGGATGGCAATTTATCCCTTACATGATAAGATCCGTTGTCCCTAAAGGCTCGCATCTTGAGAGCAATTGGACCTTACTTTATGGAAGCCGTTGTCCCTAAACGTTGCCACTTGATGAGAGCAATTGTAACACCCCAACCCGAGAAGGGCTGAAGTGTAACATTATGGAGTCAAATCAGAACAAAAGCGAAACGGAGATACATTACCATACCAAGTTTGCAAAGGTTACAAGGAAAAACTAAACAAAATACAAAAGAGCAGCAACGCTGAACTAAGCCCAACATCAAATACTTCTAATCGTCTCTAAGTCCAGCCAGTAGCTAATCAGGGTGATGTCTTCTAAGCCCAAAATAAGATCTCTCATCCATCCAATAGAAGACGCAAATGGATTTGTTTGGAAGGTGGAGAAGCTTGGTTATGGGTTTCTTCGTGTTCAAGATCTGGATCGCTAAGATGACTTAGAAGACTTAAATGTTTATTTGAGTTAGAATGTATTGTAACTTTATTTTCAGTCATTGTTGGTTGTATTCGGATTTGTTAGTATAAGAATGGCATGTCATTCTTATATGGTGGTTAGGTTTTTAACCCTTTTACCCAAAAATATGGTGGTTAGGTTGTGTCCCTAGGGACTTAGATGAGGGACTCACTCTCATCCGTTGTACTTCAATGTTTCTGATTAATGTATTTTACCGGGGTACAGGATTATTCCCCTTTACCCAAAAAAAGATCTCTCATCCATAAGCCCAGCTTCCTACTAAACCTGCCGCATGAGAAATGAAATGCGGCTGAGCTTACAAAGCTCAGTGAACAGATATATACATACATGTAACAAAGCAAAAGCAGAGAAATGATACGAATAAAATACAATGAATAGAGTCAACAGAAGCATAATAAGTACAAGGTAAGGAAGTATGGTGAAAGGTCTAGGTATCAGGTGAGTATAGGTGTCAGTATATTTACCCCAGGCCAAACAAATTTCCAAACAAACCATACCATAATCCGTGTATTCGGAGAACTTAAACAGAATAGCACCACCTAAACGATTCTCTCTCTCCCCTTGGCGATTCCAGCCGCCACCCCACTACTATTCCGGCCAAATCACCCTCTAAACACGCCTCTCTACCATTACACGATCCTCGTATCTTGGTATGCAATCGTTTTTAGAGTTGTGTTTGTTTCTTGGGGTGGCATGCTGCTACAAAACCCTCTTTTCTAATCGTCTTTTTTCATCAATATTCTGATGATTTGTTATTAGGGTTTTGAATCGATTCAAGGGGTCTAAATCGTTCCTATTATCCTTTGATTCATAGTCGGTTTCATACTGATTATATATATATATATTAGGAATGAGGTTTTTTTAATCGATCTTGCTCTATTCATTATTCGGTTTTCATTCAAATCGACTATATATTAATATTATAAGGGTCGATCTAGACGAAACCCTAAAAGTGTTTGCTGCCTTCGATATCCCTATCTATTAGGTGTATCGTTTTTCTGTTAGGGTTTGGATCTATCTATGGTTTGGTGTGTTCCTCATGAAACTTATCATAACATTATTTGAGGCGTGTTTGGTTGGAGATTGCTGCTCTTCATCGATATAAAAAACCTTTTTTAGGGTTTCGACTTATGATTTATGATGTTGTTGATTAACATAATGGATCCCTTTTATTAGGGTTTCGTTTATTTTTTCTCATAGGTTGTGATGATTATCTGCATGTTTTCTTCATGATATCCCTTATTAGGGTGTGTATGATGGTTACGTGATATATACCTGATGGTTGTTTTGTGTTCGTGGGTTAAAGAGAGAGATGTATGATATCTGGTATTTGCTACATCATGTTTGGATCCTGCTGCTGTTGTTTCCCTATGTTTAAGATCTGTTTGATGTGGTTATGGAAGTTTGGTGTTGTTATACTCTATGTCTCGACCTGTTTTGACGATTCATTGAGCTAGTTAGGGTTTTCAAATCCTATGTTGCTAGTTTCTGCCCACCATTGACCTGCAGTTTGGGTACAATGTTTTATTTAATTGGTGCTATGAAGATGGTGATGACATTGTGATCATACATGGCAGATTTGGTACCATTGGTTTGCATTCTGATCTTGGTTGCTTTTGGGCAGCTTATTGGTACTTAAAATCATGCCATTGTGTTGGAAGTTAAGTTTGAAGGGTCTTGTTCAAAACCCTTTGGTTCATCATGTTTGGGGTCTCGTATCTTGATGTTGAACCTGTTATTGACTTGTTCTTTCAAATCCGATTTGCAATGGATTGCATTCTCATTAGGTTATTAGATTATGCTTCATGCATAATACTAATAGAAGTTGCAAATGGATTTGGTTTGGAATGAGCTCTTGGAAGGCGGGGAAACTTGGTATCGGTTTCTTCATGTACATGATCTGGATCGCTAAGATGACTATGAAGACTTAAGTGTTTCCTTGAGTTGTGATGTATTGTATTATTATTTTTAGTCATGTTTAGTTGTATTTGGATTTGTAAGTTATAAGAATGGCCTGTCATTCTTATATAGTGGTTAGGTAAGTGTCCTAAGGGACTTAGATNGTTTGTGATGTATTGTATTATTATTTTTAGTCATGTTTAGTTGTATTTGGATTTGTAAGTTATAAGAATGGCCTATCATTCTTATATAGTGGTTAGGTAAGTGTCCTAAGGGACTTCGATGAGGGACTCACTCTCATCCATTGTACTTAAATGTTTTTGGTTAATATATTTTACCAGGGTGCAGGATTACTCCCCTTTACCCAAAAAAAAATAATCCATGTATTCGGAGGGGAGTCCTCGGAATACCAAATGCAGTAAGAGGGGAGTCCTCAAGTAATCCATGGAGTAGCTAGCTCCCAAAATGTGAGGGGCTGCATGCACGCATGCCCAGTCACCAAACAAATATATATGTAGTCCAATCCATGTCGTCATCATAATGGCCGTAGCCAAAACAAATATCAAACAAACAAAACTAGGATGCATTTATACGCCCCTGCAAAACAAATCATAATCGTAGTAGCAGCAGATAACAAACCAGGGACGGCGTGGTACATCTCTCCAACCACACTAGAGTACATAACATTGGTGCATCAATGTTATGCTTGTGGCTACTCCACAACAGGTAATACCTGGATAAAAATACTGAAAGGTCAAGTAGTCAAGGTTCAATATCAAAGTGTAAGTGCCAAGTCATAATCAAAGGTTCAATGTCAAAGGTTCAACATCAAAAGTTCAGTATCAAAGGTTCAGTATCAAAGATTCAGCATCAAAGGTTCAATATCAAAGATCAATGTCAAAGGTTCAATCAAAGATGTAATATCAACGGGTCATAATGGAGAGGTCAAAGCCAAAGTTCCCAATCCACAAGGTTCACTATTCCAAGTTCCAAAGTCCCATAGTTCATGATCAAAGGGTCATAATGAGAGTTTAAAACAAAAGTTCATTTTAGCAAGTACCCATCACTTGTTTTAAAAGGTTCGTAGTATAATCCAATTTAAAAAGGTTTATAACAAGGGTTCATTTAGAAAGTCTTCCAAAAGATGACATTTGTAAAAGTGATCTTTAATAAAGGTTAAGATATTCTTCAAAAGTGTATTTATGCAATTATAAAATCTCATATAAAAGTGGTTTTACAATCATATTAAAAGTGTCGTTGTAAAATAGTTACTCCTTCAAATGTCCCCATATCATAATTAAGAAAAGAGATTTCACCTCCCATTATAATATCCCAAAAGAACATTCAAAGTCTCACAAGGGTTTCATCTCCCGTTACAATATCCCAAAGAATATCCAAGGTCTCAAAAAGGTTCAAAGATTGAGGTCACAAAATATAACACCCCCATTTTCAGGTTTGCAGCGGAAGGGTCATGGGGTGCTATATATCGATCACATAGTACAAACATAATAAACAAGTTTCATACAAGAAATATTTAATAAACATAAACCTTAAAAGGTTATTATGTTTTGCAAGAAGTCCCAAAAGTTACTTCACAAGTTTGGAAAGATACATGACGATATTGATAATAAAAGTCTTTAACATTTTTAGTACATCATCAAAAACATGAGCCATCTTTGATCGATAATCTTTCCTTGCGCGGCCCATCCAAGCTGAGATACCTTAACGGACCTGAGATAAAACATGCTAAAAGTCAACAATAATGTTGAGTGAATTCATAGAGTTTAGTATAATAAAGTAAGTACAAGGTATCATTCATCGGGTAACAAGTATGATCAGTCTTGTCGTTATTAGATTATACATAGAGGCTCATGAAAACGGAACCTTAACCAAGTTTATCATTTCCCCGGTAGGGTAAATTTGCCATTACCCCTCATAATTCTCAATAATTAGATGACCGTTGAAGAGATGAGAGCTACTCATTCGGAACAGGGTGGTCCATGCCCAATAGTGCATATTTATAATATTAGCGTTTACACAAAATTACGGTTCATGATGGGACTTAATTGGCAAGAGTGTATCATTATCTTATAATCATGTATTCGGGTCAAGCTACCAAAAACTACTTGTACGTTTGTTTTGTAAAACTAGCATGTATCCCCCTCGCGAGGTTTATAAATCATTTAAAAGATTAAAAGCG
>LBNU01019844.1:14928-25538 GCA_014162995.1 Artemisia annua
GATGCGGGTACTAATGATATGTGTAAGAATCCTTGGGGACGTTATTCATATGCACGGGTACTTATTGAATTATCGGCTGATTTGGATGTTTTGGAATCAATTGAAATTGAAATTCCTTTACCTATGGGTAAAGGTTACTATATGGAGGTTCTTGATGTTGAGTATGAATGGTGGCGATCTTGGTGTTCTAAGTGTGTTTGTTTCAATCATGATGATGATGTGTGTCCACTTAGGCGTAAGCAGGTTACTAAGGATTCGACTCAACAAGATGGTAAGGTTCACTCTACAAAGGCTGGTCATACTAGTAATAAGGGTAAGAAAGGGGCTTGGGGGGTTTCAACTAAGCAAAAACTTTCGTACCAACCTGTTTCTAAACCGGCTACTAAGAAGAAGTATAGAGGTACACAACCTAATGCGGAGGCTGTTAAGCCTACTAACGGTGATTCTACTTCGCTTGGTACGTCTAATGATGCTTTGAAGAGTGATTTGGGGGCTGCTAACGTTGAGGGTGTTAGTACTCAAATTGAGCAGCCGAAACATGTGGATGTTCATGATCCGATTGGGGGTGTGGACAACGTGGGGAAGAGTGGTGTTACTGTGGTTCCGTTACATAGCACTACCGATGGTTTGTGGGAGCCTGGCTCTCACAATGATGGTGCTTCTACAAGCGTGACCTCTTCTGATTTTGATAATTCTAGCTCGTTTACTACTACAGTGAAGAGTCCTTTGAAGAGGGTTACGTTTGCTGATGAAGTTGAGTTTGTTGATGATGGTGATGAAGCTGATGAAGTCTACGAGAACTACGATGATATTGAAATGTATTCCAAGTTCAAGAATGGTTCTCCGAAAGATTTCCAGGTGCAAGGACGCAAGAAGAAATAGTTATTCATTTTTTTGGGTAAAAATTCTATGGGCTATATTTTCGTATTTTTTTTTTTGAACAATGTAAATTGAATATTTTTGATAATGAAAGTTATCCTAAATGGTTGAGATAAAAATCGTTCTTTGTACTCGTGTTATGATACCAATTGAGTAGCACCCCAGTGACATGTATGCTTCCGCTGGACCCGATTTTGGGGGTGTTACAGAACTGATCTGACAGAATTTTTATATTTAGTTTCCGGAAAATTTCTGGAAAAACAAATACCTTAATTCCTGGAATCCTGCAAAATTCATTATGACTCGATACAAGCATTTGACTCAAACAAATACTAATATGTATGTCCATTTAATATTGTTACGATTCATGTTCAATTCGTTCTTATAAACAAATTTAGATTTCCCTTACACTTATCTTTTGCAAAATACCTTTATATGTAGTTAAGACGAAGATAAAAACAAAATAAAACATTTTCACAATTTAATTTGAAACATGAATTGTTAGCAATAAAGATAAAACATACATACGGAAACAAATAAAATCAAATAAACAAACAAACAAAACAAATAAAGCTTGGGTTGCCTCCCAAGAAGCGTTTTTCTTTACTAACGAGTCTTGTAGCTAGACTCAAAGTCACGGTCACCTAGTGTCACTAATGCTCACATATCCAAGTGTGAGCCACCTAATTGTTGCTTCATCTCTCTTATAGCCATCACTTAGCTCTAAACATGTTACACCCCGTGCCCGCTTAGACCAAAAATTAAAAACTTTAACGCGGAAAGGAATTGACTTTGGCATACATTCTGTTACTCTTTTGACCATTGACAAAAATCTATAAATATTCAAACCTTGACATCATTTTTAAATAAAATTAGACTCAATTACCTTTGAAACGCCGGGTGGCAGGACCCGTGACGACTTACGGTTTAAAAGACATGATTTTTATAAGATTGACAAAAATATAAAACTCTCATTTATACAATAACGGAAGCATATGACCATAAACTAAAATACCATATGGCCATATCCTGGCCATATGCTCTTTTTAAAGTTTCTGAGGTAAGCATATGGCCATATGCTGAAAATACCATATGGCCATATACTCTGGTCATATGCCCATATTAAGGTTTCTGAGGTAAGAATATGGCCATATGCTGAAAATACCATATGGCCATATGTCCACTACAGAAAATTTCCCATAAGACCATATTTACTCCATTTCCGAAAAATCAACTCCAAAGACTCGAGACTTAATGAAACTTTCCAGAAATCTTTAACATAACTTATAAAACTTGTTCCATACACATATGACCCGTTTACATCCCAAAATGGGTAGAAACACGCTTATGCCAAACACTCCCTTACCTTTTCCCATTTACACATAAAACATACTTTGACACAACGGTTGACCACCAAAACGTTAGGAAAACCTTGACATACTCTTTATACATCGTAGAAAGACTCTCGGGGGTACAACCATGACTTGAGCTCGGTATTCTACCTAGCTCAACTATCTTACCAAAGTCCTTCTACTTCACATATCGAACCTTAATCCTTATCCAAGCCTTCCATAAACACATACCAACCTACAAAGGGTTAGACAACTAAACCGTAAGCACAAAGGCTTAGTAAGTAAAACGGATATAACATAACATCATAATTCATTCACACATTAAGCATCATAACATATTTACTTCATCACATACTAACATAACACATAATGTAAGAAATCATTATAATATCAAGTCATAACCGGTTTACTTACCTTAGCTTCCAAAGTTAAGTCTAACTATCATAATACCACCACCATCATCATCATCATCATTACTAGCCAACATCATCATCATCCTTTATCATCTAACAAAACCTAATAACATAACAATCAATAATATAAACAAGGGTTTATATAAAACCCACCATAACTTACTCATCATCCTTTCTATATCATCATATGATCATATCTTGATCATATGATGTTTTCCCACTTCTAATCATAACTCTAAACCTCATAATCAACAAGATAGAGGGATTACTTACTTGGGATTATCTTTTCTAGAACTTAACCATTAACAAGGAACTCTTCTCCTTAATTTCTTCATAATCCAAGCTCTATTTCCCTCTCTTCATCTCTCTAAAAACCGTACCTTATGGAACACCCAAGAAAATGATGGAAAATGCTAGAATTCCCTGGATATAGTACTAGCTATCTTGATTCTTTGGCCTAATGACATTATTAGTCCCTTAAGTCTCATTCCTTCTATTTTGGCCATAATACATACTAGTAACACTTTAATACTAGGCAAAATTAGCCCCTTAAATTATGCATCATAACTTCCAAAACTATATAATACATTCGTTGACAATCACTTTGACTATCGGGTCTGACCACTACACAATATTCGTTGACTAACCAATCACGTAAGGCCCTCATCCCAATACGTCTAGGATGGGGTCCAAGTACTCGGGAAACGGGTCTAACAAAACATCCGCGATAATACCTCTTATTCTTTTCATGAGGATACTTGAGCCCTTTTCTTACAACGTTTTCACTTAATATGCTATGAGGAGGAAGCCTACTACATCTCTCAGCAAAGAAATCCTTAAACCTAGGGTGCGCACGGGGCGTTTGGTAAACAAAATCCTCATCCCCGTCTGAGAATGTAATTAACCCTTCATTCAGTTTCTCATCTAACCTGGTTAGCCTTTTGAAGGGTTTCCCAATCACAACTTGGGTAAAGCTGCTATCAATAAATTCTCCTAGATCCTCCATAATCATAAAATCCACTTGATAGGCAAAACTTCCTACAAACACGTGCAATGTCTTAGCCCTAACAACAATATTATCTCCTTGGTACTCTAACCCATTTACCATGATTTTATTGTATTCAGTACGGGAAATTATGTTCATTGGTAAAGATGAGTTAAGGTAAGTGTCAAAGCTTCTAAATCCAATTTTACAAGGAAATTTCATATTAAACAAACTATCTTTCTCAATCTTTGTTCTAGGGTCAACATACTTGAGAGGGTTAGCTTCCTCTTCTCCCTTAGGATCATCTATCACTTCCCCATCGCCTAAGACCTCATCGGAATCTGACGAATAATAAAAAGGGCCATTTTCATGGTCGGTGTCTTGGTCAGATTCGTCCATATCAGAATTGTTGTTAAGGTGATGATCGGGTGACAGATTTGGTGAGTTTTCGTTTTCAGCAATAGGGGCAGATTGGGTAGTTGGAAATTCCTACGACGGAAAACACGAATAACAGGGACCAAACGATCAATATTACTCATGAAGAAGTAATAGGAAACTACGAACAAAAACACAAAGAAAAAGATAGACTACAAGAAAACCTAGAAAAATAAAATAAAATCTCACCAGAAAGGAATCTAGTGAGTAGACCTAAGTAAAAATAAAATTCAACCTAAGCAATAACTATTCCCCGGCAGCGGCGCCAAAAACTTGATGCATAGGTTTTGCAACCTTGCAATAGGTTTTACTTCTCAAGGGATCTTGAGAAGCTTGCAATCCCCACCAGGCAGTGTACCTGACCGATGTAGTATAGTGTAGTGGCAAGTACCGGGGGATTGATCGTTCTCTCGGGGAATAGTGTCGTTAGGATTGAAAACTACTATAATTAGGTCTAAGGGTTGAGGGATGATTCTTTTTGTATTTTTATATTTTATGGAAAGCAAGTAAAAATCTCAGGTATTGGAAGAGTGGGAGGAATTAGTTGCTAGTCAACTAACCCAAATGTCTACTAATGCAAAAAAATTAAAATAACAAGAAAATAAAAGGTTGTGAAACTAATATGGAGAAAAGTGTGTTTACTTAGATTTCACTACTCCCTAGCTATCTTTTACCGGTTAATTGGTTTGTTACAATTGTGTGGATGACGGGTTGTATTCCTTAATACCATTAGTAGGGCCGTGTACGATCTTCTCTAAGTCTATAAGCGCAAACTTCATTCTATAGCGACACGTTTAGTATCCAAACTATGAAATCACTAGTAATTACCTATGCATTAAATACAACCATATAATCGTAGTACACATCCGATTCATGTTTCTTAAGACGTTTAAGCAAGTCACCAATTGGAAGTTAGCCAGTTTTTTTAAGCCTAACATCGACATCACCCACCCGCAACAATCAATAACAAACTAACAACAAGTAATCAATAGCTAGGTTTCATTAGATCTAAGCAAACACAAGAGAAACCTAGCCTAGCATGTTAATTAAGAGACAAGCATAAGATATAATCACACAACACATAGACATATTGAATGATCTAATGGAAGACTTATCTTTAATTAATCATGGATGAAACAAGGGTGAAAAATCCTTGAAAAAGGCAGAAAATTCGACCTAGGGTTTATCCCTAAAGTTCTCCCAAAAGTTACACTCTTTAATGAAGAAAAATCCTAAAATATATATAGAAAATACATTCTGACGGCGTCAGGTTATAATTCCTGACGCCGTCAACTCGCCGTGTCTAGGGTTGTCGGATCACCTACATCTACTTCCGACGCCGTCAGCCTTTAAAACCTTCTGGGCCGTCTCTCTTTAGCTTAACACCTGACAGCCTAGGACTTGTAACACCTGACACCGTCAGGTGTAAACATCATGAATCCTTCCTTGATAGTCTACTAGATTCTGAATCCACCTCTTTCATCATTAGGTGACGGCGTCAGCATCCAAAGCCTGACGCCGTCAGGTAAGAATTCCAGCTTGATTTGAGACTTTGTCGTTTTCTTCACTTTTATTCTCCAAAAACGTCCAAAATGTAATGTTTTCGAGAATTCCTTCTGAAAGAACCTAAAATGACAAAAGGAACGATTTAAGGCAATATTTGATCATAAAATAACGATTTAGGGATTAAATGACCCCCTAAAAGCGTAACACTTTTCACCTCATCAAATACCCTTACACTTGAGATTTGCTTGTCCTCAAGCAAATGCGCTTTTATTCCAATCAAAATATGAGCTAGGGGTCATTTAACACTAATATAAAAGTAATTACAACAAATAGTTATTCCACCCTAGTCATAAAAAGCACGGAAATCATACACTAGCCCCTTAGCAAATAGATTACCACAGGCTTGGGAAAGAATCAAAAACCTTCTCCGTTAGGCGTAAGCACTGATGAGGTGAAAAGTGTACCCGTTTTAAGGGGTCATTTATGCCCATATTCGAGTTAATATGATCAAATATTGCCCTAAATCGTTCCTTTTGTCATTTTAGGTACTTTTGAGAAGAATTCTGGAAAACACCTCATTTTGGATGTTTTTGGAGCATAAAGTGAAGAAAACGACAAAGTCTCAAAAGAATGTTGGAAATCCTTCCTGACGGCGTCAGAGTCACAAGGTGACGCCGTCAGCCAACCAAGACAAAGGAGTGGATTCTAACTATACGTGACGCCCTAAGAAGAAAATGTGATGTTTACACCTGACGGCGTCAGGTGTTAATAATCCTAGGCCGTCAGGTGTAATGCTAAAGAGTGACGGCCCAGAGCAAGTTTACAAGTGACGGTGTCAGAAGTAGATCTAGGCCATCCGAGAACCCTAATGGCGGCTAGCTGACGGCGTCAGAGCGTATAAGCTTACGCCGTCAGAGTGTATTTTCTATATATACTTTTCTATTTTTCATTCATTAGTGTGCAACTTTTGGGAACAAAACCCTAGACGATTTTGACAGCCTTTTCAAGGGTTTTTCACCCTTGACTCTCCCATGTTCAATTAAAGATAAGTCTCCATTCAAATCAATCAATATGTCTATGTGTTGGTTAATTATATCTTATGCTTGTCTTTCAATTAACATGCTAGGCTAGATTTATCTTGTGTTTGCTTAGATCTAATGAAACCTAACTATTGGTTATTGGTTGTTGGTGTGTTATTACTTGTATTGGATGATTGTTTATCGATGTTAGGCTTAAGAAAACTGGCTAATCTCCTATACGGTAACTTGCTTGAACGTCTTAAGAAACATGAACCAATGCGTACTAGGTTTTTATGGTTGTATTTAATGCATGAGCGAATTCTAATGATCCCATGTTTGGAGCTTCTAGCAGGCTCGACATTGGAGTGAAGTAGGAGCTTATAGAGTTGGGGAAGTACGTACGCCACCCCACGAATGGTATTAAGGAATACACCCGTCATCCACGCAATTAATACACACTAATTAACCGGTTAAAGATAGTTAGGGAGTAAGGAAATCTAAGTAAACACACTTGTCTCCATATAGTTTCACGACCTTTTATTTTCTTGTTATTTTATTTTAATTGCAATAGTAGTTTTTGGGTTAGTTGACTAGCAACTAACTCCGCCCACTCCTTCAAACCCGAGATTTTACTTGCTTTCATAAAATATAAAAATACAAAAATAATCATCCCTCATCCTTAGACCTATTAGAGTAGTTTTTCATACCTAACGAACACTATTCCCTGTGAGAGAACGATCAATCCCCCGTACTTACCACTACACTATACTACATCGGTCAGGTACACTGCCTGGTGGGATTGCAAGCTTCTCAAGATCCCTTGAGAGGTAAAACCTGTTGCGTGGTCGCAATCCCGTGTATCAAGTTTTTGGCGCCACTGCCGGGGAATAGTTATTGTTTAGGTTGAATTTTTATTTTATTAGGTCTACTCACTAGATTCCTTTCTAGTGAGATTTTTATTTTTCTAGGTTTTTCTTTAGTCTATCTTATTTCTTCATATTTTTGTTCGTAACCATTACCATCCGACATCATGGAAGGTGGTGATATCTTTGATCCCAACAACCCACCACCACAACAACCACCACAACCAAACCAACCTCCTAGTGCCTGTACTTTAGGAGAGTATTCCTGTCCTAGCCAACATGGCTATCGAAACACCATTGAGCTCACCCAAGGATCCAATGTGTCTCCCTTGCGATCCGACACCATCCGGTTGGTGCAAAGCGGATGCGCATTCCATGGACTTCGTTCCGAAGATCCAAATCAACATCTCAATGATTTCCTCAAAATCGTAGACTCCATAGACCTTGATGTTGCCACTCGAGAGACTACCCGATTACGTCTCTTCCAATTCTCTCTGCGAGACCATGCTAGTCAGTGGCTAGAGCGTCTACCCGCAGGATCCATCACCTCTTGGGATGATCTCACAACTCGCTTCTTAGCTCAATTTTTCCCACCAGGAAGAACTACCAAGCTAAGGAATGATATCTTGGCGTTCCAACAACGTCAAGGCGAAACCCTCTACGAGGCATGGACTTGATTCAAGGACTTACTCCAAAAAGTCCCTCATCATGGCATAGACCTTTGGCTCCAAGTCCAAATCTTCTATGACTATATCAATATCCCCACGAGGCAAACCATTGACCAAGCGGCTGGTGGCAAGCTACGTGATCTAAGTGCAGAACAATCATGGGATCTCTTAGAAGATCTTGCTCTTTATGATAACGAAAGTTGGAATGATCCCCGTGATTTGAATAAAACGGTCAAGGCAATATCTTTGCCTTTGAATAATTCAAGCACTTCCGACCGTAGGATCATAGAACTTGAAGACCAAGTCAAGTTTCTTATGAAATCCTACGAGACTCCTAAACCTTCAAGCCAAGTGAACAAAATCACTTCTTCGTGCGAATTATGTAGCGGTCCCCATGACACTCGTGATTGCATGGAACTCCCCGAACAAGCTTTTGCGGACTACGCATCCTCGCGTACCGACGGAGCGGGAGACAAGTGGTACACTTTCAAACCCGAGCCAAACCCTTACGGTGATTCATACAACCCCTCATGGAGAAATCACCCAAACCTTAGGTGGAAGCAAAACCAAAATGCACAACAAACCAATTCTTCCAACCCACCTAATCGTTTCCAATCAAACGGTTCCTACCCAAACCGTACTTTCAATAACAATCCTTCCAACAACAATGGTAGTACCAATAATCTCGAAGGATTGATGTCTCAATTTATGGCATCTCAAGAAGCTCGAATAGCTAGATTCGAATCCGAATTCAATCAACAACAAACGGAGATGACCAATAAGATAGACAACTTATTGAAAGCCCTCAATAACCAAGTGCTATCACCTCCACATAAGGACGCTAGGAACACAAATAGCGGACCCCAAGTTAAAGACCCTTCTTCATCCAAACATGTCCACTTCGTCAACGTTGTCACCATTAAACCAATTGATAGGAGTGAGGATAATTGTGAACCTAAGGATGAGGTTAAGAAAGTCGAGGTAGATAAGGAAATTAGGAAAAGTAAGATTAAAGAAGTAGATGATGAAGAGGACTACTTCAATAGGTTGCCCACTAAGGAAGAACGCGCATACCATAAGGATCTATTCAATGACCCCGAAACACCATACTTCTTAGGTAACCCAATCATCAAAACCGGTGACCCTACCAAACTTAACATACCATGCAATATAGGTCACTTGCATGTTTGGAAAGCTTACATAGATCTTAGGTCTCCCATAAACATCATGACTAGAGCCCACTACAATCTTATAATGAAAAAGCAACTGGGACTTAGGACATTCCCTAGCACGAGGTGGGTGAGCAATTTTGTAGGAAGAGTTAGGGGACTACATGTCTACATAGGGAATTTCAACTATATCGCTGACTTTGTGATTGTTGAGGACATTAGCCCGGAAATAGATGCATGCTTAACTCAAGTAGTTTTTGGAAAGCCGTTTGTTGAGACCTCTAAGATGAACTATGACCCATCTCTAAGGATAGTTAGATTCAAGGACGAGACCGATGATGTAGCTTACCAAATGCCTTATAAGATAGAGCAATACCGACTTTTGTCCAACCTTGAGAAGGAGCACAAGCAAGCGGTCTACTATAGGAATGATGAGGATAGAAGTAAAGGAGTGGACTATGTCATGAAAAGGATATTCGGTTTCTACAAGGATTGTTTGAAATTAGGACCTGATTATAAAACCGGACAAGAAGATGACCTAGAAACCGTGACCAGCGATGAAGTCACGTAATGTACGGTGACTTTGAATCTAGCTACAAGACTCGTTAATAAAGAAAGCGCTTCTTGGGAGGCAACCCAAGCTTTATTTGCTTTGTGTGTTTATTTATTTGTTTGCTTGATTTTATTTGTTTCCGAATGTATGTTATTTTTCTTGTTATTGATTCATGTTTCAAAACACTAACTTGTGAAAGTGCTTTATTTTGTTTTTAACTTCGTCTTAACTACATATAAAGGTATTTTGCAAAAGATAAGTGTAAGGGAAATCTAAATCGGTTTATAAGAACGAATGAACATGAATCATAACAATCTAAATTAACATGCATATTAGTTCTTGTTTGAGTCAAATGCTTGTATCGAGTCATAATGATATTTTTGCAGGAATTCCAGGAAGTAAGGTATAGTTTTTCTAGAAATTTTCCGGAAACTTAACATGAGAATTCTGTCAGATCATTTCTGACAGCGTCAGGCCTTACAACCTGACGGCATCAGGAAGTAATTTTCTGAAATTTTTGAAAGTTTTGTTTTTCTTCCGGAATCATGAAAAGTTTTGTTAATTCTCTAACTTATAATCTCCAGGAATTCTGCAAAAACATTCATTCCACAAGCATTATATCCTATTATAGATTATACCGCCGATTTTACGCGAGGTTCGCCTTTATTCTTTTTCAGGTTAACAGGTTATTTTGGACAAGGAGATGATTTATATTTCGGAAGGGAAGCTTTGAGCGTTCATCTTTCTTGGAAGAAGATCTAACCATGT
>LBNU01019844.1:26422-40688 GCA_014162995.1 Artemisia annua
CAAGCACCTAAGATAAACTATCAAAGAGGGCTTTTCAAGGGTTGTAACGTTAGGTGTAGGGATATTATAAACACGGTTTGTTGGAATAAAGGATCTTGTAAAATTATGGTTATGGTTAATCAATGAATTGGATCTTATGATTCAAATTTTCTTTGTATAATGTGTTCAAATGGATCTTATGTGTTCATGTATGTTTTAACTATTTCAGTTTCTTTGATATGTTTCACAAACATAAACATGAAAATCACTTTAATGAATCCAAAAACACAAACGAAAACATGAAAAATGGAAATATGCAAATCATGTTAGAAGGAAGTTTGTACTACCAGTACAAACTTTTTACTATTGTTATATATAGAGAAGTTAGCACTGGCAAGCCGATAAGTCATAGTGCAAGCAACCCAACCCAACCCATTAATTATTCACCCAACCGTTCAACCACACATTTACATCTCATTTAGTCCCATCTCATTGAATACCCACACTACCGTTCAACCACACACACATACACATATAATCAAGCTTGTAAACTAAATTTCTCTTAAACCAACATATCCTATAACCTTAGTTCGCACACAATGAATGCCAGAAACAAAAAAGGTATTGTTATTTCCTTTTTCATATATAAGTGGGTGTAATACTAGTTTCACCGATTTTAATAAACCAAACACACGGGTAAAGTATAACCCCCGTTGGTAGTATTAGATTAAGGTAAGACCAGGTCGTATCCACAGGGACTTAGTTCGTTCGGATTAAGTATAATAATAGGTAAAACAAGACAAGTAACGATTATAGAAATATAAGGAATTCAAGTATTAAGACAAATGATTGTTTGGATAGCTTAGATAATCTAGTGACAATGCTTATGTTTGATCTCAGTTTGATAAAGGAGCACAACTTATAAGAAAGCTATTTTCGTCAAAAGAGCAATTTCATAATTCGTAGGTTCAATTCAAGATTTATATCTACCCATTAAGTGATTTCTCTCGAAATAGTATTCCATATCAAGTCTAGATTATTATTGATTCTTCTAGTGGATTTCTCCTTTCAAAGACTAGTAACGCGGACAAGTTCCTAGAATTGCGTTTAACACGTTGGTTCTTTCAACCTATCCCAACATATTATATTCAACCAGTTTCAATAAATAAACGTAATAAGACTAGAGATGAAATAGTTCACAATATAAACTTGAAATTGGTAGAGATCAAAACATAATCATAAGTCGCTTTATTATATTCACATATCCAAGCAATCACAAAAGGTTTAACCTCTCATGGCTAATGAGTTCATAATAACAGAAGTGAGTAAATAGTAAACAAGAGACATAAAGATTAGATTGATCAAATGATTACACTAGTGTCACAAGTAACCAAGAAATTCGACACCAACAAGTACTTAACACCCCTTATTCTGATTCGTTCACCCCTGCAACTTGGCTCTGGATCACGTATTACTTCGGACTTAACTTCGTGGAAATTGGTTATAGAGTGGAGAGTTCAAATGCTTGCAAATGAGCTCTATTTATAGACATGCTTTCTGAGTGCGGCGCACTTATTTTCTTGGCGCCAAAGCTTCATAAATGCAGGGGAAGTACAGCGCACATTATTTGTAAGACCGGCGCACTTTTATTTAATATTATATATTTGACTTCCTTTGACCGAGAGGTAAGTGCGGCACACTTGATTGTAAAACCCGCGCACTTGGCTTGCATGAAAAGCTAATCATGGAAGACTTCTTATTTATTTACTTCAAGTGGCGAAATAGTAGGTTTTGTGATGTATCATGCTCAGATCATCCGAGAGTGAACCTGCATTCATTTTATGCTATTAAGTACCAAAAGTTCACATCAAATGATCATAAAACATATACTATAATGCTCAAGAAATATGCATAATTAGAGTGTTATCTGTGGGTGTGTTCAATTCAAAAGTTCTAAATACGGGTGTATTTGTGTTACCATTTGACTGTTTCTTAAGCTATCCAATATATTTTTTTTCTTCTTTGTTTTACTTACTTGCAGAAAGCACATCTAAGAAGTCTGAGTATATCATTGGTCCTGCTGATCATCATTATGCAGAGTTTTTAAAACTTCAATCCCAAAAAGGTTCAACCACCACTCCCACAACCTCTACTGAATATGTCATTGGATCTGTTGATCCTGATTATGCCGTGTATTTAAAGCTTCAACTTCAAGGTCCAAAAGGGTCAACCACCATTCCAACAAGCTCTCATTATGTCATTGGTACTGCTGATTTTGACTATGCCAAGTATTTAAAGCTTGAAGCTAAAAAAGGTTCAACCTCAACTCATGCAAAGAAGCGTTGAAGCCAGTCAAGAAAAAGAACTTGTAGCAGTTAATTATGGCACTTCATAATAATAATTAGAATGGATATTGTGATTCAGATTTGTCTTTGTGTAATGTGTAATGGATATTTGAATTGTTGAGTGTCTTTGATATGTATGACAAACATAAACAAGAAAATCACATTAATCAAACCATAGACCACATACCAAATCATGAAAAATGGAAATAACCAAAAAAAAATATTAGTGGATTGGACATGCCCAAATCCATGTTACAATTCTAATAGACCATGTGGATTGGAAATAACCAAAAAAATATTAGTGGTTGTGCAAAGGCAGATGAAGTAAGTGGTAGTGTCATTACTCCCTGCATCACCCCCTGCAGTTTTGTTTCCACTTCTAAGACCCAGACCAATGCAACCACCACTTACTTCCTCTACCTGTGTATCATTACCACTCATTTTGTTTCTCTTTTAATTTTTAGTTCAAGGATATGTGTTGAACAAAGTTGGAAGGGGGCTTTACTTTAGTATCCTAGTTGCTAGGAGAATTTACTTTGCTCAAAAGGTTGTGCCATAGTTTTGCACTTTGAAATACACCCGTTTTTGTCCACATCAATTGAATGTGGTGGCTTTTGTCTTGCAAAATGACTTTTTTGCCCTTGGTTCTGCAAACACTATTTTCTTCTCATGTTTGCATACATGCAAAAGTAATGTCATCAATGCTCACTTTCATGCATGCAGGAAGGGTACCAAAGACTATTTTTTTCTTTACTGTCACTTGACTACTTTTGCAGTTTTGAAACACTAACTAAGCATAACTTATCCTCTATAAAAACCATAGACACCAAGCAAGCTCCCACCACCCAGTTGTTGCTATTGAAACAATGAGGTCCAAGAACAAAGTTTGTTTCAAACACACCCTGAATTGCAACATTATCCTCTTTTTCATTTCTAATATATATTTTTAATTTCAACGTGTATGTTAACCAACCCAAAAGAAAAAGAGGAGGTGGTAAAAAGACCAGCCCCTGCAAGGAAAGAGGCCGAGGTGCTAAAGGGTGAAGGCGATGAAAGCTCCTACTACGAGCTAGAGGCGGCCTTGGAGGAGGATTGGAAGGTGGAACAAGAGGCTGCAGCAGAGAAGGAGGCTGCAGCAGAGAAGAAGAGAAGAAGGGTTGCTTCAAAGGCCGCAGCAGAGGAGCACTGGAGGGAGAAACGTGCAATAAGGAGGCTAGAGAAAAGAGATAAAAAGAAACACAAATATGTCGTTTCTAATTAAGAAGAAGAGGAGGAAGAATTAGAAACTTACTCCTATGATGATTTACACAAGGCATATTTGTCTGATTAATGTAATAATGTAATGAAACTCATATTATAATGAAGCTATTTTTATTCTCATGTTCATGTTCTACGATTTTTTGTGTATGAATCGTTTTGAGTTTAATGATAAATTAATGTTTTGAGTTTTTTAACTATGAATCGTTATTGTAATGACTAATTTAATGTTCAACTTCAGTTTATGGTTATTAGTTATTCACATTATGCACCAAACACTACACTATAATCACATATGCAATTGATAAACTAAAAAAATGTAAGCAGGTTAACACAAACATAAACATTGAAACACAAACATAAAAATTAACCCAAACATAAACATTGAAACACAAACATAAACATTGAAACACAAACATAAAAATTAGAACACAAACATAAAAATTAGAACACATACAATCAAATTCCATAACTTCGTTGATCTCATTACAAAAAACAAGATTACAATTTTTCCAAAATACTTTCTATTCTTTCTAATCACACACTTGATTAGAAGTTTGAACCCCTACCTTCAGCATCACCCTTTTTCTTCCTTTTCTTCATCTCCTTTTCCTTCATCACCTTTTCTTTCCTCTCCTTTCTTTCTTCTCCTTCTTATTCTTGAGATGCTTTAGCACATCTTCAAGATGGGAGATCCTCTGGTCCAACTCATCAAACTCCTCCTTCTTCTCCTCCTTCTCATCCTCCTCCTCCTCCTCCATATCACCCACAAGCATCTCATAGTAGCCAGGTTGTTTCCTGAGCCAAGTAAGAATCTGTTTCCTCAACTCCTTCAGTATCTTCGAGTAAGCACCATACTCAGCAATTGGTTCAGCGCCATAACCCTCAAGAACTAAATCCATTAAATAATGGTTGTCCAAAACTTTTTTCCACTCCTCTTCCTCGGCACCAATGTAGATAGCCATTGTAAGTGGTTATTTTCTTTGGGTTTAGTCTGTGTGTTTTGGTGGAATGTGTGTGTGGTTTGGTGCGCTTAAATAAGCAGAGTATAGATGGAAAAGGGTAGTCCCTATGCAATTGTTTCGATTGCCGTGTTACTTTGGGAGTGAAAGGTTTGACTTTTTCAAATATAGTCGTTGGAAAAAAAATCCCGAGACACTCTATTCGATTGCCACGTGTCTTTTGGCTCCAAAATTAACTTAAAGACTTTGCAAACTCGTATTTACCCATGTTGACTTGTAAAAGTCAACATGAGTGTTTACAAGGGATTAATCAAATTGGTATACTTTTTTGACTTTATTAAGTCAAACTACAGCCTTATGCTTTCTTAACTTCCCACACTCCAATCATATTATGCATTGAACAAGCGAACAACATACTTCACCATACCAAGAAACATTCAGTTGATCACAAATCACAAACCATTAGAATTTAGCCATTATTCAAACATGAACTTTCATTAATGAATGACAACCATTACAAACGACTGCTTGACAACCCAACTACCATCATCTACTCCAAAATACTAAAAACATTCATCCACCACCATCACAAACTAACAATTACTACACAAAAGAGACTTGATGGTGAATGGGTTAAGACATGTCAAGCATTAAAATAAACATACAAAGCAAACAAAACCCAACTGATGATGATATACTTCTTGTACTTGGACCACTGTTCTTCAAGCTCTTCAACAANCAAACGACTGCTTGACAACCCAACTACCATCATCTACTCCAAAATACTAAAAACATTCATCCACCACCATCACAAACTAACAATTACTACACAAAAGAGACTTGATGGTGAATGGGTTAAGACATGTCAAGCATTAAAATAAACATACAAAGCAAACAAAACCCAACTGATGATGATATACTTCTTGTACTTGGACCACTGTTCTTCAAGCTCTTCAACAACACCTCAAAAAGCATTAATCCTCCTCAACAAACCAGGGATAATATCTACTGACCTTGGGCACATCGAAGGATCCTACCATCCTAGAAAAGGACAGTTTGAGCCCTGAAACAACACAGTGTGTAAATACAGACGCAAATTTTCTAAATAAACCAGAAAATGTTTACACTTACAATTGTTGGACAGCCAAAGACACGGCGACCTGGATTCCTGTTTGTCCATGAAGTCTTGACAACAGCGGGTTTACCACATGTACAGACCACCATCGTTGCTATGTTTTTCTTTTGGGAAGATGTGTGTTTTACATACTTATGATATGCACAACGTTCGGGTATTTACATGGTCAGTTCTGGCCAACGGTCGAATTTTTACACAACACGCATGGTTTTGTTAGGGACGAAACATGCTAAGAGTTTGCTACACGCATGGTTTTGTTAGGGACGAAACATGCTAATAGTTTGCTACAATATACAAACGGTATTAGGGACTACAGGTGAGAATATGAAATAGGTGAAAAGACGAAAAAACCATCCTTGCCACATCAGATAACGGTCGGACATAACGTCCGTCTGCCAAAACGCGGTCCCAGGAACCAACCGAGCCGTCGTTTGGATAGTTCAGGGACAAAAATGCCAAAAAAAAAAGTTTAGGGACGAAATGCGCGAATTGTGTCAACTTTAGAGACGAACGGTGAAATTTTGTAAAAAAAAAATGGAAGCTGGTTTTGTTGTTGTGTGCAATGTTTGACACATTTACCACATGTTCTAATCTTGAGGATATTTATTCTTTCTTATGTTTTTGTTATTATTTTTATTTTTATTTTTTTCCCCCTGGTTTCTATTATTAGTTATTTTGTTCCGTTTAGGTATCCACAATTTCTACATGTTATCAAAATAATTTACACGTTTGTACCTAATACTAAATGAACTTTAGGCACTTCGTAATATAGTGATGATAGTCTTAACTTTTTTTTGTCATTACTTCACCGCGAGTGTTTATGCTTTTATTTAGGGTATGGATGATATTTGCACGGAAGGAATTGATAAGTTCATAGAAAATCTATAAGTAAAATACTACCTTGTCTTTACACATTTGACTTCAAGTTTCTCTTTCATAAAAACCTCCTTTCGATCACTTTCAAGTAGTTTCACACTTTCACTTTTACATCACTACCATAGTACCATATAGTGTCAAGAATGATAGTGTCAAAAATGAAACTGAAAATTGAAAGGTTAAAAAGTGTACGAGTATGTTTCTATTTAGCATAACTTACGATGATTAATGGTACTCCATTATTTTAAACACTTCTATATATTTGATGGCAATAAACACAACCTCAGTTGGGTGTGTGATTACCCATTAAGTCACCATTAATGGTGCTTTGAGCTGCTTAAAACTTTAATAACATAGTATTTATGAACAAACCCAACTAAGATTGAGTTCTAATAAACTCATACCAGAAAATTGGATGCTTAGATCGTTGTTCATTTTATTATTACTAGCAGGGTACCCGCGCATTGCGGCGGCTAGTACTCTAAAATAAAATTTTTCGGTGAATAATGTATTTTAGTCTATTATGTTCTTTTTAACAATAAATTTACGGATATCAAAAATTTCATGTGATATATTTCAACTTCTTAACTAATGACAATATTTTTTATTATACAAGACAGCATGGCCCGTGCGATGCACGGGCTTTGTTCACCGTAAAGAATCATTGGTTTTGCAACCGCTATGCGTACTTAGTTATTATGCTTAGTGTTGATCTCTTTTAACACTCATAGACCAAGATACTTGTTTTTCATGACTTGAGATATTTCTACTTTTTGGGTTCAAAGCAATAGATGACAAAGAATTGGTTCACTTTTATAATGAAAATGGAAGTGAGACAATGAAAATGGTTATTTATAACGTCTAAGTCTTTAATTATATGATAAGAGTTGTAATGATAATTTGATTAGTAGTTTTAGTAGATGTTTACTAATGCTATTGACCGCTCAACGTTTGTAACATTCATTGCATAGAACATAGATTAGTTGCATCGTTACATCTCCAATTGAGTTTGGCTTGAATAACAAATTCTCCAGGTAATAATGAGGCGAGTTCTATTGCACAAATATTTGGTTAATATGTATTAAATGCATCAAGTTTTTAAAAACTTGATGCATTGTAGATGCTTTAAGTAACTGTGCATGCTTAATATTTTAAGACATCTATGAAAGTCACAAATACTTTATAATGTGTAGATGTTAATCATGTTATTGTAAATATTATATAGTTTTAAAAAATATAATTTGCGATTATAAATACTCACGTTTAATGATGAAATTCAACATTTATATATTAAAACATGTGGTACCGTGGCTCAAGCTAAATAGCCATCTCATCATCTCACTTTTATTATTCACACATCAAGATACTTGCATTTCATGGCTTAAGCTATTTCTACTTTTTTTGGTTCAAAGCGATAGATGACAAAGAATTGGTTCACTTTTATAATGAAAATGACAATGAGACAATGAAAATGGCTATTTATAATGTCTAATGCTTGGTTCAAATTAAGGAATGGCAAAGGGTAAGAAAATGGGAATACAATGCAATGGCAAAGGATATTCTCATGGTTCAAATTCATTCCCCCCATTTTCTTGGGTAATGGTTGATTACTTAGTTATTAGTACGTATGAAGCATTGCATTATAGTTAACCAGCCATGCTTATTCATTATCATTTTCATTCCCCACCCTATAATACCTCCAACCAAGCACCCGTAAGCCTTTAATTATATGATAAGAGTTGTAATGATAATTTGATTAGTAATCTTTAGTAAATGTTTACTAATGCTATTGACCGCTGAACGTTTAACATTCATTGCATAAAACATAGATCAATTGCTTTGTTATAGCAAAATGTAAAATACACAACAATTCTCTTTTGAAAATACGTCATCATTTAATATCATAACATTAAGACCTTTATTTGTTGAGATTACTTACTCAACTTTTGTTGAAGCTCAACTTTCGGATTTGAACAGTTGAAATGATTATAACACAGATTAGTGACCTTATGAATTGATGATATTTGTACCAAAACTCAATGGCAAAATAAAACCATGGTCTTAAAAACTCCTTGATCGACTTTACTACTCTTCCACTTATTTTTTCATATCTTATAGTTTTAGTATAAGATGGAAAGTTCCACCGGTACGCAATTGCTCTTTTTCTGTTTTGGTTCGGAGAGTCTTACGCGTGATTATTATGTATTGACATACTCCGTAATCAAATCGATAGTTACATATAAAGGTTGGCACCAACTACCGCTACAAATTATCATGAAGATTTGTCTATAACTTCGTGTAGTTGCAAAGCTAATGTTTATATCTAATCTTGTAGAAATTGCATACAAATAAGAGAGTTTACAGATAACAGTGAAAAATAATAAATTCAATGGAAGACAAACGTCACCGAACATGAGTGCCAGCCAATGACAATAGTATAACGAAATTTTGCCCATTCATAAAATTTTCGAATGGTCCAATCAAATAACTCAACAACAAATTTACCCTAAATTTTGAGATATACTGTATAAGCTCAATACCCTAATATTTCTTACTTGATGTACTACTACATCACAATATCACATAGCCACCACAGTAATCCCATTTCATCTTCAACAAACCAGTTTACCCATCTCTTTTCTTACATTTCAACAAATAAGAAATCTTATAACCAAAACTCTTACAAAGTTTTTCTTTCTTCTTCATTGTAAATCGAACAACAAACTAAGATTTTTCTTCATCTACTTTAGAGAACACAAAACAGTTCAGGCTTCAAGATCTTTTTATGGTCTCAGGTAGGTATTAATTATGTTGTTGTTCATGAATTTGATTATAGATCGATGAGGATAGAGTTTCACACTCATAAAATCTACAAAGATTTTTAAATTAGGTGAAAACAGATCTGAGATCGTTTTGACCTTGTTCTTTTATGTCCGGGTCTTTGTGTATGGAGATACTATGGTTGTGGTTTTGATGAGGATGGGATTAGGGTAGAGATTGAAGTTTGTTGTTGTGGATGACTGTCGTTGAACCCGATAGTTTGTGATGATGCAAATGTGGTATTTATAGGATCCAATGGACCTGGTAGATGACTTGACACATTTAATAGTTAGGAGATGAAAGAAGCTCTTTATTTGGCATGGAAACATGAAAGGGTGTTTGTTTTTGTGCGTTTAGTAGAAGATTGATTCTACATTAATGAGTTTATAAGAATAATAGACATTTCACATGAGTATCTATTTAATAATAGACGTTTCACATGACTACATTGAGTTTGGATTGATTCGCTTGTAAAAATGCATTTTTGAATTTGAGTTGTGTGTCCGGTTTGTAAAAATGCATTTTTGAGTTTATTGCATAATGGAGTATTGCATTAAATTAGTTTATGAGTGAGTTTGCATAATTGTTTTTTGTTACTTCATTAATGTAAGAGCATTAATGCTTCATAAAAATATGCAAGGCTTTTGACATTTCAGCTTAAAAGCTCTTAAAAGCTTCAAAATAAGCTCCGCATGTACTTAATTCATTAGCTTAAACCACATATTTGAGTTTCTTGGCTTGTGACATTAATGCTCACATTCAATAGGGGGAACTCATTCTTTATATATATATATATAGATATTTCAGTTAAAAATTATGATCGATAAACTATTTCGAAAAATCCAAAAAGCTGATATTACAAAAAAATATATATATCTTCAATATATTAAACTAGAAACAAAAATTAAATACCCTGTATTAGAATTGTCGTAAAATAATACACTTTTTTTGGGATTTGTCATACAATAAAGTATAAACTATGAATTAATCACGTTAGTAATCCTTTTTTACTTAATGTTAATCGAATTTTCCACAAAGTATTAGTATATTTTATAATTTAAATATCTCTTAAACCGTTAATCGTTAAGCGAAAATAATTACACCATCGCGACGAGCATTTAATTATCTTTCTATAGACAGGCACTTTGATATACTTTCGACAAAAAATTTGTTTTCATTTTTTTCACGTTTTTTTTCGTGGCCGAAAAAATCACATGTGATATTAGTGTAATATCACATGTGATATATCATATGTGATTTTTTCGGCCACGAAAAAAAAACGTGAAAAAAACGAAAACAATTTTTTTTTTTTTGTCAAAAATATATAAAAGTGCCTATCTATAGAAAGATAATTAAATGCTCGTCGTAAAGGTATATTTTTTTTCGCTTAACGATTAACGGTTTGAAACATATTAATATTTGAAAAAAAGTTTGAAAGTGGGTTTTTAAAATTGTTGAGATTAATCTCATCAATTAAATTAAATAAAAATGAAGGAAAGATGGAGGGTGAGATTAGTCACTTGATATATAAAATATGTAAATAAAGTTTGGTGCAGATCTTAATTCTATTCTTTGAGGAGATCCAAAACGTTGTTTTGCATATATCACTTTATTAGTCAACTTCAGACACCTATAAACAAATTCGAGACATATCAGATTATCAGATGCCCCGTCTTGACTTTTTTTGTTGTCATTCGATAATAAATAAAATTTCTTTTGTTGAATCCATATAATGTGACTGATTTCTCACCAACAAAAGTTGTCGATGAAAAACATATGCATTAAGTGCCAATATTAGGCATCAAGGAGACTAGCGGTATTTTCATACGTATATTTTCTTTATGGTTTATTTTCATTTGATGTAGATACACTCGGAAGTCTAGCAATATTAAGCAATAACTTATCGTATTCACGTATTGTATTGAGGGACGGAACCAGGAGTCCCGGGCGTGCCCGGGACCCCTATGGATTTTTACAATATAATGCTAATTTTTGAAAAAACATCACTTTTTTCTAAACGCATATTAAATGCACTTGGTCTATCGAAATATGTTTCTATATTACTGTTCAAAAAAATTTATGCACCCGGTCATATTTGGCAATGATTCCGTCCCTGTTATAATCATATACATGTTAGTATGTTACTTTACATCTGGAGTTGGTTGTTGCATTTTGTTGAAGAATCTCTTTCATACATTTATTAGACTGATTAATGAATATAAAGGTGTAGCTTGGTGGTGAAGGTTAAGATCCTCCGACGGAGGTCTTATGTTCAAACCCCGCGTCTTACATTCAAATTCCACAGGCAGCAACTATGGGTCCAAACTTCGGGCACCTATTTCCCAATGCCAACAATCCCCGGCTCGCATGTAACACATTGTTTGTGGTGCGATCCTTGAAGAAGAGTCGCATCAGGTCCAAAAGGAACCCCGGGTTACGGTTACCTGTCAAACCAACTTTTTTCGCAAACAATGGTTTTTTTTTATATCCAACCCATAATTGTTATAGCAAAACATTAATTGATAAATAAATAGTCAACACAAGTGATAATTAACAATTGACAGCGCCTTTTTTTGCTAGTTACACCAACCAACAGCATGAGAATTTAAGCTGAAGAATGAAACTACATATATATATATATACTGCATTCACTTTCACTTTCACTTTCACTTGAGCTTTAATTTCCTTTCTATACAGTTGTGTATACAAAATAATACATATATTGGTTATAAAAAATGCTATTTAGGGACTTCAACTTGACAGCCTAAACAATGTTTCTATATTATATCATCTTTTCGAATTTATCAAGCTTCTTCACCCGTTGCATGGACCTAATAAGCAAAGCTATGAAAACACCTGCATTCATGGAATTTGTCAATGTTCGTTAGATATTTCATAACTTGCAATAAATAAAGAAAATGCACATATAATTGAAGTTACTCACCTGCGCCAACAAAGGACCCGTTTGCTATAAGTTGGCTGCCAGCTTGTGTGCTAAATGTGACACCAATGTTTACAAGGGTACCCCCGATTATTGTGTACATTGTTGCCATTTGCAATATTGTTGCCTTCTTAGCTGCTCGTTCAGACTGATTGCATTTGAGAATATCAAATGAATACGTAATGAAGAAAAACTGAAAATGCTCAAAAATTATGCAAAAAGGATAGAAATGTAAAATACCTCAAGAACTCTGACACGAAGTTTAATGTCTCCTATTTCTAGTTGTTTCACAAACTCTTCAATTCGCTGAACTCTGTAAGGCATCGACATGGTATTTGATCTTGCCTGAAATTTCATTAAATAATCTTTTAGCATAGTACACCACCATAACCGCGATACTATATTTCTAATATACACATATGGGTTGAAGTCACGTTACATCATCAGCTTGTTTACGCATTTCTGCAACAAGTTGTGTTCCACTTGGCCGCTGTTCTTTGAGATCTAACAGTTCCTGTAAGGGATTCAGATATAAAAATTTGGCCTCAAAGGGACTTCAGCTTTATTTTGCTGAAAATCATACAAAGAAATCTAACCTGTGCGTAAGGTGCAGCAATCTTAACAAATGAAAAATCTGGGTCAAGTGAGTAGCCAATTCCTGAAAGGAGACATATTAAGCATTGATATTGGTTATTGTATATTCTATGTATGGTGCTTAACGAGATACATTATATGTGCTCGTAAGAGAGTGTAGAGGGAGAGTGGAGGGGGAAACAGAGAAAGGTCACCTTCAAGAGTGGAAAATGCCCTAATTACAAACGTGAAGGTGGATGGGAACCGAAAAGGCTGATCCGTTGCTATAGAAAATAAATCCTGCAGGCAAATCACGACATTATCAGGAAACATATTTTTACTGGAAACACTTTCCTATTAGAGAAGAGTAGCCTTGAGTAGACAGAACACCACTATTATCATGTAATCAGGATGGATGGAAATTATGAAATAAAAAGTGATTTTGAGAGTATCAACTGCATACCTCGCCTATGGCAGCCAAAGTTGTCTGCTGATCTGGTGATTGATTCAGCAAATTGTCCAAAAAGAACTGAACGGATCGCCTAACCTATGATTGAAACTTACAATCAGGCATGAAGAAAAAGAACAGATGTGCCCAACTAGGACAATGACCGACTAAATGCACTTGTTTAGTCTAAGACAATCAATTTGTAATGAAGTTAGTACTTTACATACCGGTGACATGTCTCCGGTAGGTTGAAGGGCTTCAAGACTTATCAAACTGTTCATAACCTGCATGACAGAAAATGCTAAATTCAGCTATTCCAAATACATGCATCATATTTCAGAGGTAACAATAAGTTTACCAATTTTAGTTTTTTTTTTTTTTTTTTTTTTTTTTTTTTTTTTTTTTTTTTTTTTTTTTTTTTTTTTTTTTTTTTTTTTTTTTTTTTAAATAAGCTGTTTGAGGGGTTATAATTAGAATTGCTTCAAGCACTTGTTATAAAGAGAGAACAAGCATTTCAAACATGCTTCCTAGGTAAGAAATATATATATCTTGCTTTTATTTATTATAGTCCTTTATAATTTATCCTATTAGTAAAATCTTGATGTTTTTTTTGGTTATGTTTTTTTGTATTGTGTAGAAAGAAGAAACGATGCTTTTTCGAATAAAGTGAATGTTCTCTATGATGATGATGGAGGTGTTGGTGGCCTCACCACGATTGATATGGTGGTGGTGGTGGTGGCTTGTTTGTTTTGAAATTAATTCGGCGCTATCCTTACCTGAGCTTTTACCCTAATCTATTCTAATTATCTGTATTTTCTTTCTTTCACTTTTTTGTTTCTTGTTTATTTTTTTGACTTGTTGCCTTTTTTTCTTCTTGTGATTCTGACTTTCTTGACCTTGTAAGACCTTTTCTTGACCTTGTAAGACCCA
>LBNU01019844.1:40693-65045 GCA_014162995.1 Artemisia annua
TATTCTCGTTCAAACCTGTTTGTCTTCTGTGAAGCCTCCAGGATACGCCCACTTAGCATTGTCAAATAAAACACGAACACGTAAAGAAAGAACAAAAGACCACACATCTATTGATCTTTGTACCGAATTATAATTCTCATTCGCCCAACTGAAACTTTCATCAGACGGCAAGACCCTTAAATCCTCAGAAGGCGGAAAGCCTGTGGATTCTCTAACTTTTACAGACTTAACTAGCGGCGGTGTGGTCGCTCTCCTAACAAGACTTGTTCCATTAACAACTTTTGTCGACCCATTCACTATTCCTGCCGTTTGTTTGTTATTTACCACGTCACTGGTGGAAACCATTGTGATCGGTTGACCTTTGCTACCTAATTTCACGGGTTGTCCATTAGCACCCAAATTCACTGGTTTACCATTAGCACCCAATTTTACAGGTTGGCCATTTGTAGGTCGACCATTGGTGCCAGATTTCATGGGTGATTCCGTCTGCTGCATCTTGACATGAAACTTGGGCAACCTTTGACTTTTGGGTAAAGTACAGTCATGTTGGTCTAGTTTTTGGTTAGAAACAGATCTCGAGAAGCTGAGACTGTCTGTTGTTCTTCCTTGGTTTACGAATTGCACATCACGGCAATAGCAGCTGTTGGAAGCTAGTATTGCCGCCATTTAAAGAAAAACAAACCTGAAGATTTACAGAATTTGTGAGCCAAAACATAAATGTCTAAACTAAAACAATCAAACATGCATGAAAACACTTGAAATGAAAGTAGCGCACCAACATGGCAACATCCAAAACATATGGGCCATGAAATACTAAAATCATGAACTTTACTCAAAAACCAGAAGCATTTACATTTACTTGTCGTGTAAATTACTTATAAAGAGATCGTCTAACGGGGTGAATTAACCCTTTTACCCAAAAAAAAAAAAAAATTACTTATAAAGAGATCGTCTAACGGTACAGTTTTACAGCTTTTCATCACAAATCAAACATAACTACTAACTTAACCAACAATTGTCCTAACCTATAGTCTAAATAGTTTAAATAAGGATAATTCTAGCTGATTCTTAAACCTCGATCACAACTACCTGGCCTAAACAGCTTTCAAACAACTATACAAAGCTGCAATGCAGTTGGTTGATTCGACATACCGCATATACCTATTTCTATATTACTGGTGCAGTTGGTTTGTTCATACTGTATTACTAGTTTACTCCTATTCACAGCATCCCCAATTATACTAACTATTTAGTGGTGGCCAGAGAAGGGTCGGAAACGTTCAAGAGATACCTCGGTTAGGCCGCGTACAGTTGGTTTATTACAAGGCACTAGATGAATCTATCAAACTCAAAATTATGACTAACATAAATCTAAATACAATATAAAATCAAGGATAATCTGAACAAGCTACATAAAACTCATAATTCAAATCCAGAACATAGAATAAAAGCTGAAATTTAAACTTACAATAAAATTGTAAAACAGATTCAGTTACAAGAGATGGTGAATGATGATATATTTATTTAAGGAAGTGTGAAGCGAGTAACGTGCACAATTGTTATTTTCTGTTTCAAGTATATACAAGTCTTTGATAGTACAAACAAAACTGTGTGGGGTGTTTGTTTAACAACCGGTGTATATATTTTATTGACAAGTGAGTAGTGAGTGTTTGTTATTCATTGATTGGTGGCAAGTGCAATTGTTGCTTAAGTGATTGGCCTATCATTTCATAGACGTGGCTTTCTTTATTCCCATAGGTATTGTTGGGACTATTGTTGTTGTTGTGTTGAAGCTAAGAATACTTTGTTTGGACTTTTCTTTTCTCTTTTCATTACTTCTAAATGCAGACTAGTATGCATGTCTAATTGTCGATGCAGGCATATCATTTACTTCATTTTGCTTTTCCGCTAGGCTAGATGTTAGGCTGTGCACAATGGCGACCCAAGACGACTTGACTTTTGCCTGTCACATCAGCTTTCTCTCTCCATCGACCTTCAGACGACCAAGTTGCTACAGTGGTGACCAAGTTATTTTTTTCTTTTTTAATTAAATTTTTTTAAGCAACAGATTTAAACTTCATTAATAATAAAACTTAAACATTACAATACTTGGAATAATAATAAAAACATTACAAAGACAGCTAAAAACGTAAACTAATAATCTAATTTATAAATTTTCTGGATTGATGCCTTAATATCCATAAGTTCACGTTATTGTCGTGGGAGCAAATTTGGTTCGATTGTTGAATTGTAGAAAATTATGTCTTGGTCCCGTTTTGTTTTTTCCATCAATTTAATTTGCCGACGTTGGAGCTCAATTTTCTGCATTTCCAACTCCTCGGCTCGCCGACTTCTTGCCTTTTCCATCTCCATCTCCTTTTGCCTCTGTGATCTCATTCTTTTTTCATGATTTTGACGACTTGAAGTTGAAGTACTTCTCGGCTAACGAACTAACAAATGATGCAGGTGGCTCACGAGAGGAGGCGGATGATTTGTTCTTGGGTTGTGAATCTCGAGTCTCTTCCTCCTTAGAATCATCCATGTTGTGCAAATTCAAACCACCTTTTGTTGACCCCGAGATAGTTTCTGAAGTCTTGGATTTCTTTCGACCCACTCAATATCCTTTCAAGCAGCATGATTCCTCAAAACTTTCCAACATTCCTCTAATGTAAAATCATGATTGTAAATCAGTTTGTATTCTCTAAGACCTTTTTGGTACGAATTGTCATCATTTGCACCACTTTCATGATTCTCTTGGATATTCTTCATAATTGTACAAAATGCACCAACCCTACAACGAACCCTATTCTTCCATTTGGAAATAATTGAGTCGCACGTTCTTTCTAAACCAGTTTCATTTGTAAAGTACGTTATCACCTCCTCCCAGAACCCCGGCATGCTGATAGCGTTTCCTCTCTCGGAATTTTCCGACACTTGAGTCCAAATATTGTAAGCGACGTTTTATAGTTTCCTCCGCTGAGAATGGAGCTTGTTGATTAATGAAGTAACTCTCGAGTTGGGTACTCGGGGAGTGAAGTAAGACAAAGAGAAGCTTCGTGACCGAACCACTATAATATTAACATAAATATTAAAGCAAAATCAATACTTCGTGCTAGTAGTATATTAAAAATGACATACGAGATAGGATTAGTATTTCACGATACAAGCATGAATTATTATAAGGTATAGAAGCTAGGAGGACTTAGTTTTCAACGTTTTTGCTATTTCTGGTAATGAATCTATTTAAATATTGGTTAAAGTTGTGTTGACTTGTATCTGACCCGATCTGACTCGATGCATAACTAAGATAGTTTTTTTTCGGTGTAGAATCGAGGAACCATCTTAGTTTCTCCGCTGGCTCCGTCACTGACCGTTAAAGGTGTAGTTTTCGATTCTTATATGTATGTTGATGACGTATAGTCTACACCGGGTCACGGACTCGATTAGTAAACAATACCAACACGCAAGCCCACTACGCGTGGGCCAATTTCATACTAATTGGACTACCAATTAGGCGGCTTTGGTCCACGAGGCCCAAGCCCAATAAATATTTAGGAATGTGAATAAACGATATCTCCTAATTATAGGATGTATATCAAATACCCGCGATACGCGGGATACACCAAGGTTTGAGGAACACGAAACCAACAAGGATTTCGTGTCTATATATAGAGGGCACCCTAGCTCTCGAAAAGGTACGACTTACAAACCCTAACTCTTCACAACCCTAAAACACGATTACTTACTCTCACGCCGGAGGATAATCGGGGGAGACAATCCCTCGATAAGCCTAACGGTGTTTGTTGCTTTCTTAGTGCGCAGGTCTCAAGCAATATCAATCAATTGATACGAGGAAAGGAACCCAAACAAGGAACGCCCAACTTTTGTATCAACAAGTGGCGCCATCCGTGGGACCCAACACTAAGGACTAGAATGACGAAACACAAAAATTCATCCAAGGGAACTCCGCAATTGGATAAGACGCGTGGTGACCCTCCAAGGAGGAACTACCCTGATGTGCCTCCTAGGCAAACCACTGGGACAACCAGTGCGCCTGGCCGCCAGGAAGTAGAAACCACCACGACTCTCCCATCGGTGGAAGTACCCTCTGCAACTGCTCAGACTACTACAGTAGTCCCAAACATCGAGGATCTCCAGCGCACTCTCTTTGCTACCCCCCACCAAGTAGCAACTGCTGTGGACAACACAGTGCCACCAAACGCGCCTGATCGCGAGAGGAGGCTCAATTTGGAAGATGGTATTCCCGCGCTGGAGGAAGATGCTCAAGAAACAATGTTAAAAAATCTTGTATCACAAAATTTTGAGACATTGAACACACTCCTGCAAGAGGAGGCCAGGAGAAGGTTAAGGAGTCGGCTCGACTTCAATGGAACCTCCCCACCGCGCTATGAAGAGCGCGACAATAACAAGAGGCGCGCCAGTGTTCGAACTAGGCTCGGCACGCCGTCAAACTCACAGTACTCGGAGGAACAAGGAGATAGTGAGAGGCGAACTAGCGTCCACACCAGATTGGGTGGTCGCAGAGTCCACGACAGGTTGGGGCGACAGCACTCACCAAGTGAGGGATCTTCTAGATCTAGAAGAATCCACGACAGACTAGGTGGACGGGTATCCCCTAACGAAAGCTTCTCAAGCTCAGGCCCCGAGGAAAAACGGCGCAAGCGCCGCAGAAGAAACGACTCTCCCTCAGACAGCTCCTCGGACAACGAGGATAGCGATACTGGACACTGGAAGTCCAGAGGAAGACGTCGCGAGGAAGAGGATGAGGACATATCCCTTCCTTGGCGTCGCCAAAAGGTTGGTGCGTTCTCAAAGCGCATCAGCGATTATTCAGACAACAAGAAAAGGCGCATGCCTTCCAATGTCAAAACATATGATGGAACGGGTGACCCCGATGATCACCTAAAAATTTTCGAATCCGCTGCTGGCATCGAAAACTGGCCACAACCTGTGTGGTGCCATATGTTTAACTCCACGTTGGTAGGGAACGCGCGAACTTGGTTTAGCAAACTTCCACGAAGAAGTATAAAAGGGTATGAAGAGTTGCGGAAAGCATTCCGCTTGAACTTCACACAAAGAAAGAAGTACGCTAAGGACCCAGTAGAATTGGCTAGGATCAAACAACGCCAAGGGGAGTCTACGAGCGCCTTCATGGAGCGCTTCAAAGACGAATGCCTACACATTAAGGCATGTCCTGAAATACTAAAAATTTCAGGATTCATGAATGGGATCACCAACCAAGACCTTATCAAAAAATTAAATGATAAAGTTCCCCAAACATTCGACGAACTAATGAAGCGTACAAGGTCTTTCGTTCAAGGAGAAGCCGCCGTCGCGGACAGTAAGAAAGCATATTCTAACTACAGGCCGCAGGAACAGTCAAGGAGACAATCCAATGACCATGGCGGCAATCGCAACAAAGGCTATCGCAATGATGGAGGTACACGGGGTAACGACAAGTATACCCCGCTGACAAAAACTCCTAGAGAGATATTCGCAACAGAGGGAGCAAATTTTCCCAAACCTCCACCAATGCGCACCCCAGAAGGAAAGCGCATAGGGAATGGTTACTGCGACTACCATGGACAGAAAGGCCACACAACGAACGAGTGCGTCCAGCTTCGCCAACTAATTGATAAATTAGTAAAAGAAGGTAGGATGGACCACTTAGTCAAAAACATCAAAGAAGGGAAGGATAAGCAAAGAACCGGGGATAAAAAAGAACCACCTAAAGACAAGGCAGACACAATTTGCATGATACAATCATGGCAGCGCAAAGTCAAACAAAAGGTTAGCCAAAGGTTCTCCCCTAACGATGATATCTCCTTCCCAAAGTTGACCGCGGACAACGCGGTAGCAGAACCACTCACTATTGAAATACATGCGGGGGGACACGATATCCACCGTATGTACGTGGACGGAGGAGCATCAGCTGAAATAATGTACGAACATTGTTTCAAAAGGCTAAAACAAGAGATTCAAAACCAGCTAATTCCAGCTGCGACATCTCTAACAGGCTTCACAGGAGAGAAGATATGGCCAATAAGACAACTACGCATGCTCGTAGAAGTCGGCAATAAAGAGCACTCCACCAAGGCGTGGATGAACTTCATGGTCATTAGATCTCCATCGCCATACAATGGCATCATTGGAAGATCGGGAATATCAGCGCTCCGTGCAGTGCCATCCACAGCGCACGGTGATGACGTATAGTCTACACCGGGTCACGGACCCGATTAGTAAACAATACTAATATTTAAGCCCGCTACGCGTGGCCTAGATTCAGGACAGTTGGACTACCAACTGGATGGCTTTGGCCCATAAGGCCCAAGCCCAAAACATATTTATGGAACGGATAAAGGGATATCTTCTAAACAAGGAAGATATTCACTAACAATATCCGATATCGGCGGATACGATTTCCAAAAATATTTTTTTTTCGAAAATATTTAAAAAAAAAATTTTAAAAATTTGAGAAAAAAAGGAATTTAGAAAGAAAAAAAGAGGGACGGTGGACGCAATTTTCTTTAAACAACAGGGACCATTTATGTAATTTAGCCTAAGGTCGGTGGATGCAATTTTCGCAAACCCACAGGGACTATTTTTGTAATTTGAAAGGGTAAAATAGTCATAATACACAAAGAAAGACAAAAGTGTCAACTTTAGTGTACAAAAAAACTATTTTTTTTTTGTTCACTACGCGAAAGTGATATTTGTGGCAAGTATAGTACATTAATAAAGATTTTTCCCGAAACTGGAGCCTAGAAAGGATCCATACAACCCTAATCGATTGAGGAATTTTGTTGGGCGAGTGAAAGGGTTGCATGTCTTCGTGGGAAACTTTACAAATAGGTGTGACTTTATGATCTTAGAGCATGTTAGAGGCATAATTGATGGTTTTTTATGTAAGATAGTGTTAGGAAAACCAGTTGTAGAAGGCTCTAAGATGGTTTTTTTGGATAAGGATGAAGGGATAGTCCATTTTACATATGGAGTAGAGAGTATCAAATATAGAATGCCTCGTAAGGTGAAAAAGTTAAAGGAAATTGAGGATTCAGATATTGATCATATCCCAGCTTTTGAAGTTAAATGTGGAGAGGAAGAGAATGATAGTAGTTATAAGAAAAATAAAGTTTACCATTCACGTTGTTTGAATTTGGGCCTAGAATATAAGCGTGATAGAAAGATGAATCAAAATGTTTCAATGGGGATTTAAGGTGTACAAACCTTAAGATATGACTTTGAGTCTAGCTACAAGACTCCTAAATAAACAAAAAACACTTCGTGGTAGGCAACCTATGTTTCTAATAGTTTGATATTTTTATTTTGTTTATTTGTAAATCATAATTGTTTAATTTTCATGTTTCGAATAATTTGTGAAAATATTTTATTTTGTTTTTAACTTCGTCTTAATTGCTTATAAAGGTATTTTATTAAAAGATAAGCGTATTGAAGTACATATTTTGTTAAAAGAAGGAAATTCGAACATGGAAAATTTACAATTCATGATTATCATATATTCTACCTTGCTTGTGTGTTTGTTAGAATCAAATGTTTGTATCAAGTCATAATAAATATTTTGCAGAAATTGCAGGTTTTAAAAGTTGGATTTTTCCAGGAAACAAAACGAAACAATCTGTCACGTCAGGTGTTGTAGCAACATATCTTTCCAGATTTTTGTTTTTCTGTAGAAACTTAATTTTTGAAAATTTTCAGAAATTTTTAAATTTCCAGATTCCTGTAAACAATTATTTTGCAAGCATTACATTATTCAATTTATAGTTTAGTTTTTAGTATATATAGTGTTTACCACCGATTTTATGCGAGGTTTCATGTTTGTTTTCCTATAGATTTTCAGGTGATACATTATTTATCCAGTTTTATATTTATAAACTAAGATGTACTTGGACTAACACATTCTAATGGGCAGTGTACCCAATCATGTGAAGTATAGCCTACGTAAATCCGAGTGTCGTCCAAAGAGTTGTTGTTCTGGCAAATAGGGTTTTGGTTTTAATAAACGTGGTTGTTTGTTTTAAAACGTATCTATCCACTAAAAGAATCAAATGTGAATGGAGAAATAGAAAGTGACTTCGCTAAGAAATGATTTAATTATACTGCCCAATGTCCAGCTCGTTTTGCCTATATAGTGGTTGAATGTCATTAGGATCAGTTGGTCAAGTCGCTTAACCTATAATTCCAGACCTGTACTGATGGGTGATTTGCAAAACTCGAGAAGTTTTACAATCCTCCTAGGTAGTGTACTTAATCGTTGTAGTGTAGTATAGGTAAGACACGAGGGATTCATCGTTCACTAGGGGAATAGTGTTCTGAAGGCCGAAGTGTATGACGAGATAGGTCTAAAGATGAGGGAAGATTCTTTTTATTTTTTTTAATGTTTTTTTATAAAGCATGTAAAATCTCGAGGTTTGAAGAGTGGGGGTTTTAAACTACTATTTAACTAATTAAAACCAAATTAAACTAAATATGCGGAAAGTAAAAGTGGTAACCCTTATAAAAGGTAAAGGTGTTTACTTAGATTTCCTTTCTCCCTAGTTATCTCTTATTGATTAGTCGAATTGTCACGTCCTTGTTTAATTGGCGCATTGTATTCCCTTATTGTCGTTGGGTGGTGCCAATGTCCGTTATTCTATGAATGTATAAGTCTCCTTTAGAAAACCCTGGATCTGCAAGTGACAATTAAGTAATCTCCTTAGGATCTCCTACTATCTACAAGCCACAATTCACACAATAAATACAACAAAAATAAACCACCATTGCACTCTAGGGTATGAAGCCATTCAGTCGGATGTACAAGCTAACACATATAAGATTAAAGCTAGTTTTCCTACACTTAACACAAGAAAACCAATTAAACCAGGGACGAAAATCGATAATCAACAACTAGGTTTCATTAGATCTAAGCAAACATTAATTAATTTAGCCTAGCATGTTAAAGTGAAGAAAAGAAATCATATAATCAAACAACATATAGACATATTGAATGATTAAAGAGAGACTACTTAACTTCAATAAAACATGAATATGATGGCTGAAAAAGCCTCACAAAACTAGTGCAATTCGTCTAGGGTTTTGCCCCTCCAAAGTGTTACATCAATAAAGGAAAACATGCGAAAATATATAGAGTATTACACTAATGTCGGCATCACGTTATGGTTGTGACGCCGTCAGCCCGACGTAATTAGGGTTTTGTCTATAGCTGAGTCGTCATTCTGACATCGTCGCTTGTTGATTAATGACGTCGTCATGGACTGTTCAATGGTGGTGACGTCATCAGCTTCTAAACTCTCTCAAATTATCTAAGCCGTCACTTGTAAAACTCATCAAATCTTCTCATCCAAATGCAAGTGACGGCGTCACGTTGGGATTGTGCCGCCGTCTGGAGCCCTGTTACAAACTTTTTCGTGACTTGGTCGTTTTCTTCACTTCCCTTTCCAAATTAGCCCAAAAGATGTCGGTTTTCATCTTTTGCGTCCTAAGTACCTAAAATGCAAAAAGAAACGATTTAAGGCAATAATTGATCATATACATACGAGTTTAGGCACTAAATGACCCCTTAAAAAGGTATGTTTTAAATCCTTATCACGTACCTCCTTTGGTCAATTCGGTCGTTCAGTCCAGTTTTAGTCATTAAGCGCCAGCTATCTTCTAGACCTATCTTTAGCGTTTTTAAACACTAAACCAAGGGTGAGTAGTCCTTTGGTCAATTCTTACCCAACCTTAAGGTACCAGCAATTCTTAAACATATCTCCTAGGATAGGTAGTCCTTTGGTCAATTCTTACACACCCTCGCAACCTACTCGACTAGGGTCCTTTGGTCAATTCAAACTAGCCTAATAGATACTATCCTAGCTTCAACACTACCGAAACACGAGGATCAACGATAAGCTAATAAGATATCTATACAGAGAAAACTAACACATATTTCACAATCAAAGCATCGATAAACATCAAGAATGAATTCATCGAATGATTAAATGTAAAGCGTAATAGAATTTAAACCACAATAAACTAGAATGAAATCTAGTTTCATGAATCGATTGTCTTGACTACAAAAAATGCTCTTCTTCCATACTTCTGACATCTTGTTTGTGTTATAGGGTTGCTCTCCCAAAACACTAGCTGAGGTTTGGGAAAGGGGAGATATCTTCAAATTCAAAATAATTCGGTATTTATAGATTTCTTTGGCACGACCAGGTTACGGCGTAACCTTAAGTAAGTGGTTACACCGCAACCTTCAACTTGATCCATACGTTTTTTCTTCTAAAATTTCTCTGGCGTAACCCCAAAAGCAAGTTACGATCGTAGAACCCTCGTAAATATTTTTCACATTTCAGCGCAGAAACCTTGTAATAAGGTTACGGTGCAACCTTCATGGCTGCTGAATATGGCTAAGTCTTTGGCTTTCTACGGTGCAACTCCTATTAATAGGTTAGGCCGTAACCTTGAGTAGTGTTAACTTAGTCTTCTAGTGATTACATAGGTTACGACATAGGTCATTCGTGGTTCCTACGCCGTAAATTTCTTCTGGTCAGCAGGCCTATGTGTAATTTGCTACTCTTCATTCATAATTTGTATTTTTCCGCTCCAATGCCCATCAATAGCTTGAAATGAGATAATGAGTGATAAAAGCATATACATGCACAATTACACAAATAACGAGCACATTATGGGAAAATTGATACTTAAAATATCATGACTATTTGATGTTATCAAATATCCCCCATTTAAACTCTACTTGCCCTCAAGTACATCATATAAGAATGATTCTTAAATAGATAACTCCCAAGTTAGCTTGGAAGTTATGAATTTAAAATCTTACCTATGCTAGAAATATCGAAACCGAACACCGTATGAAAAAGGGAAACAAAATCACTCAACACTCACTAATCTATGTGTTCTGTTATTCGGGGTCATCACTCAAAAGCTCAGTCATAACATGTATTCTATCATAGGCTTGGAGGTTATACAAATCTCCACCACTAGAGCTAAGGTCAAGATAATCCTCAAAGGCAACATTGGGTTAATAATGACAAAGACTAGGGGTGATTTGTCTTCTAAGTTCTTACTCACGAGCTATAGCGAAGGCGACAAAATCAGTCATACATGACCAAAACCATAGTTACGACACTAATGATTGCTTGCTTCCTCAGTTAAGCTTAGAGTTTATGAACCTCAAAAAAAATATGGGTAGGATGAGACATGGGATGCACATATAATGGTGTTTAGAATAAAATTATACAAACAAACAGTCATGATCCATAATCAAGTTATTACCGCCTACCGTCCATCCAAATCCAAGCATCAAGGCATGAGAACCGGATCATCAAGTAGCAGATTAATGTGCTTAAAAGAAAATGTCATTATGAATGCATACTATCTTCAATAAGCTAGCCGGAATCTAGAAGATACTAACTAATCTTGTCTATCATAATCAAAGCATCCCCTCGTCATCAATCATAATCATTACGGCGCAACTTCTATAAGTGATTTACGCCATAGAATTCTTGTGGTAAACATTTGCCACACCCTTACTTAATTGGTTGCGGTGCAATATACATCAACTATTTTATTTTAGTTTATTTATTTATTTATTTATTTTAATTATTCATTTTTTTATTATTATTTTTTATTTTACGAATGTATCCCCCCACTTGAGATTAACCATATTTGAAGTATGTGGGAGGTCTTCAATGATCTTTGAAATAATAGTCTCTCATGAAAGTTCAATTCTCGAACCTCTCCACTTTAAACCTAGACTTAGGCAAACGTCAATTTCCCAAGAAGACTTAAAGGCTATACGGTTAGCTAAGGCGATATTGTGTAACAAACAATTTTTAAGAAATGAAAGATAGGCTCGGAAGGGTGTATCTATTGGTATATTGCACTAAAGGTAAGTGCAACAAAAGGGTTTATCACGGGGAGGTTGACAAGTTGATACACACACATTTTGACACATATGGGCTACTTGGGTATAAATCCTATAATATTTCCTTTTCGAATTATCTATCTCAAATGCACCAAGAAATCTTAATGCATTACTAGTTTATGGTCTCAAAATGATATAAAGGTGATGTGCCGTGTTATCGTTGCAGAATAGTTATTACCTTATCAAGCAGTGTACCCAATCAATGTAGCTAGTTGGTAAGTAGAGTGTCGATCACTAAGAGTGGAACGTTAACACATAGAATGTCTATCAGTATTTTAATTCCTAAGTTTGTTTTACAACCTAATCTAACGCAAGATGGTTCATCCTGAGAGACTGGCACGATTTGAGTTGATTGAACAGTAAATAAAACTATAGAGTTGAATACAACGAATGTCGAACACGTACACAGATAGATAACAGATACATATAAGAGGCCTGACGAATGAGTAAGTAGCTTGTCACTTGTTATATTGCTAGTTTTATATGATGAGTACTAAAAACACTTCTCTCTCGTTGGCATTTGAATTATAGGCGAGTAAACTCTTAATGATTACTTATGTATATGTTATTTAACCTTTCGGGCTTACACTAACTTATAATGCTAGTGAAGTAATCGTGTGAGGGGTATGCTAGTGATATATAGATCAAGTTTACCATATTAAACTTACTTGGGTTTATAAATTACAAACCTGTTAAGGGTAAAAATGTCTTTTGTGCAAAATGTAAGAAAGAGAAAGCTGTAATGATGATGTTTTATTAAACTTAATGTTTTTTTTTCTGTGGACAATAATTTTAGGACGGAGGGAGTACATATAATACACAAAGCACTCTCTCTCTAAATTTTAAAGCTTACAAGAAAAGAAACGTAGTGTACATCACTTTAATGCACATAATTTTCAGACTTACAAAACTCTAATGCACATATTAAGAAAATAAAACACCACATTAATGCTATTTAATGTAGTCAATTAATTAAAATACAATTAATATAGTTACTAAAACACCATACAAATTATCAAGCATATTATACAACCAAATTAAACACAATTCATGCATTAAATATCACTAATAAAATAATAAAACATATTATACAAATATATTCAAGCTCGATCGGGCAACGGGCCAAATGGGCTTGAGCCCGAACGGGTGCGGGCCAAACGGGCTCGAGCCCGAACGGGCACGGGCTAAAAGAAGTTCTTAATATCTGTAAATTTATTGTCAGAAAGAATATAATAAACTAAAATACAATATTCACTGAAAAATTTTAATTCAAAGTACCCGCCGCTGCAACGCGCGGGTACGTTGCTAATAAGAGATGAAGGAGAAGAGGATGGTGGAATGAGTTTTAAATTTACTGTAAGACAATCACTTTTTTTTTTTTTTTTTTTTTNTTTTTTTTTAATTTAGTTTTAGAACTGCATAACATTTGAAATCCGACCCCCGAGTTAAACCATCTAAACGGGCAGGCCTCGGGACCCGAACCACTATGAGAGACCCGCGAAGAGAAACCCCTAAAACTCACGATTTCGCACCAAGAGAAACATCCGGATTATTTATTTATTTATTATTTTTTTTGCAAGACTCGAACCGGGAGAAAACCCCTCCCCAAACTCAAGAGTGTACGACAATGATTTATCATTAAAGAGGTTGTCATTAATTGATACTTATCTTTCATTCTCAAAAATCACTCATACAACAATAACAAAATGTGAGAAGACAAGTATTATAAGCTATGCGGCCTTTTTTTGGCATATGATCCAGACATGTTTGATCACAAACATTTATTTCGCAAGCAACTGGTTCATAATTAAAAACATATGGTTTAAATTCATCACCTGCATGACAAAAGGAATATATTAGTAAAATTCAAAACGAAATTAAAAAGCTAACTGGTTCATAATTAAAAACTTGTTACATCTGGTCATCTGAATAGGGAATTTAAATTAGAAAATATGGAATTTTTAAAATATAGTACCAAATTCGTGACAATATTCTTCTATTGGAGAAACAATGTTACTAACGAAACCTGTAAATAACATATAAAAACAGATAATAGAAAAAACATTTTTCACCATGTTCTCTACTAATCTGAGAGCACACAAACTATTTGGAGTTGTATTGTCACTTAAGAACTTGGTATTTATAATGGCATTTTCAACAACTAATAAAAAACAAGCATTTACTAGCAAAATTTCTCACCCTTTTTTTTTTAACGGCGGGTTAGTTGTTAGATGTTCGTTGTTGGCTCTAGTTAGTGTCGCATCCTCGGGCAGAGATACCAACCGCGAGCCTCTCCTTAGGGGATAACCCTACTCCTATTCCCGATTCGCCTGATATCATTAGAGCTTGTGGTTCCCAAGTGAGGACTTCCCGGTCGGTCACCCAAACCGGTACTACTCTCACTTGAGCTCGTTTAACTACTTAAGTCTTTACCACTAGATCACAAGCCCCATGATAGCAAAATTTCTCACCTATAAATAATAAATACATATTGGTATTAATAATAAATGTTAGTAGATGGTATTGATTGACATTTAATTTTAAATGTTATTTTACATTGAGAGAGGCTAAAATAATGAAATATATCTAATCAAACTATCTTATAATGGAGGAAGACCTACTATTAATAGAAATACTTAAAATTAAGCAATACAACTTCTAAAACTATAACTACAACAATCAATACTACTTATAGAAATTCCACTCATATTTAATTCTAACATACAATTAATACTAACATTAAATACCAATGTTGCAAAAATCGTGAGTCGGTAGTGAGGCGGTTGACCACCCTGTAGCGTGTAATAGCCGATTACAAGGTCGATTACCTTGTAATTGCCGATTACAAGGACGATTACCTTATAAAACTCAACAAGGTGGAAGGCTGTATACCTTGTAACACCGATTACAAGGCCGCCTAGGCCGATTTTTGCAACATTGTTAAATACAATAGATAAAACATGGGTTTTGCTAACCATTGCCTCGTGGGCAGAGGTTAGTGTCTAATAAATGAACACAAACTTTCCTGATTAACATAAAAATACATTAAATTGTGTTTATTTGAATAAAAATCAAGTTGAAATATAGTAATTTATAGTTTATTTAATGTGCATTTATTGTATTTTTATGTTATAAGGAAAGTTTTTGTTCATTTATTAGACACTAACCTCTACCCAGTGGGCATTGGTTAGCAAAAACCCATAAAACATTATGTACATTAAATACAATTAATTAACTGGTCAATAAATACAATTAATGCACTTATTAAAACACCCCTTATATAAGAAATACAATTTATCAAACATATTGTACAACTAAATTAAACACAATTCTTGCAGTAAATGTCACTAATACAAATAATAAAGCAAATTATACAAATATTCAAGCCCAAACGGGCAACGGGCCAAAGTTCGGGCTCGAGCCAAACGGGCTCGAGCCTGAATGGACACGAGCCAACGGGCTCGAGCCCGAACGGACACGAGCTAAACGAAAATTTTGATATTCGTAAATTTATTGTCAAAAAGAACATAATAAACTAAAATACATGATTCACCGGAAAATTTAATTTCAGGGTACCCGCCGCCACAACGCGCGGATACTTTGCTAGTTATACAATAAAAGAAATAGAAAATTGACAATTTTTGTTAAAGGAGATAGGTGCAGTAGTGTCTTAAATTTTATAGAGTACGTTATTCAATATATATCTTATAACACTACTAGAGCTTTTGGTACAATGACCCCCCCACCACGTTAAACGTTAACTTTTATGCGTTATCCACACCGTGTGTGCGCGTTAAACGCATGTTAACGTGCCGTGTTATTGGTTTGACGCGGCGTTAAACGAGTATGTTAATTTATAAAAAAATCAGAAACTCCCCCTATAACGGCTGAAACAAGCCGTTGGAACTCAAAAAAAGAAAAAAAAATCATTTTCAACCCCTTGACGTTTACAAAGGGCTAGCTTGTAACAAATCATTTTTTTCACACTTCCACTACTTAATCTATCTATAATACTATAAGATTGAGTCCTCTAATTGAATGTGGAGGCATCAAGATTGCATAAAGTACAAGATAGCTAATGCTCGAAATTCAATGCATATCTCCTAAAAATCATTGGGGAGTATTAATGACAACACTTATGAGGTGAAAGTAGTCATGCCAAGTGCAAGTGTGTTTATGAGGGGCATGCTGTAACACCCTCAAAATTCGGGTCTAGCGGAAGCATACATGCATTGGGGTGCTACGAAATTGGTATCACAACACAAGGAACAAAGAATGGTTTTTATTTCATTTATATAGAATAAAAGTTGTTATCAAAAGCATATAGTTTACATGCTATGAAAATAGTGCGGAAATAGGCCCATAAAATAATTAAAGCGGTCCCAAATGTTCATCAGAGTCGCCTATGACCATGCCCCTTGCCAAGCGCCTTCAAATAGTGAGCTATCGCTTTAAACCTGAGAATACATGCTAAAGGTCAGCTTACGCTGGTGAGTTCATAGAGTTTAAGTTATAAAAACAGTTGTGGACCTGAAAAGTTTAGTGATATGTGTGACTAGAGGCAGGTATAGACATCACAATCCAACATCATCATAATCACAATCTCAATCTCAATCACAATCACAATCAAGAGTTTATCATCTTAGGAAAGATGAAGGGTCATAGTGAGGGGGCCCCTCAATGGTCACTAGCCAGGTCGCACAATCACAGTAAGGAACCACCCGTTACTGCTCCGGATCTAAGCCGCAGCAGAGTCTATTCCAAACTAGGGTCAAAGCGCCCTAGCTCTAGGTTAACCTCTACTTCCGTCTAACCTCAACTAGTCAACACACGTAGCAAAACAAAGTAGTAGCAGGTCCAAGAAAATAGTTTGAGCTAGGAAGCTCTCATATAAAAACTAGGTAAATACATAATGCCTTCGAATATCCAAATCAAGTATATCGGTAAATCAATCAATCAATCAATCAAATCTTAATCAAACCGTTCACATATTCAGATAAACAATCATTGAGTTTAGTCAAAAGATCATGTATTCTCCCCCAAAAATAGTTATGAAAACTTGTTTAAAAAGCAGGGGGCTATGAACTCACCTTAGCCACAGCAATGCAAGAATCACGACCGACACAACTTGGCATCTAGAGCTAATCACAACGATATCCAAAAGATGGGCACGACGGCACCAAGTAGTACGAACACGAGGGTACATCCTAATACGCATACGATTATCTCAAAATATAGCTCGTACAATAATAAAGTATATAAAAGACAATGTGTCATAGTTTTCGTGGATTACTCAAATCATTATTTATAAAAAGTTAAGTCTCAATGATTTCGTAAGAAAGCTTTATGTTTCGTGTGGTGTGGTAAGAAGACATAGACTCAAGATGCAACTCACGCCAAATGAACAAGAAATCGACATGCAACTCACGCCAAAGAGGAACAAACATCGACATACAACTCACACCAAAGAGGAATAAACATCGACATTGTTGATAGATATTAATTAGAACTCAAGTTAATCGAAGAAAATCTAGAAAATGACGATTACTAATTATTTAATATAAAATAGGTCAATCAGTAAGTTTCGGTATTTACCCACTAATCCCCAATAGTTTAGAATAATCCAACAAGTTTTATAAGAATGTTACAAGTTAATAATTCAAATATGAAAAGGTTTATAGGATTAAATAAAACTATTCATTTTAAATTCTTTGTCGGGTTTTATAAAAATAATCTTATAAAGGATTAGAAATAAAAGTGTAAGTTTAGAAAGTTTTATAAATTTCGGCATGACGCGTCCATTTATATAACCCTTCCAAGTCAATAGACTTTAAATAAACTCAATTCTCCAAACGATATTTCTCGACAATTTAATAGAAAACTAATAAAAAGTATTCATTGTTTATTAGACATTATTTTCTTATTGTAAATTTGTTGTGAATCAAATATATTAAATTCGCCGAAGTCTAATATATTGTATTCGTTTCAAATCAATAAGTCCATATTGTCCAACGTCCAATGTCCAAATCACTACATATCCAATAGTTTTAGTCACAATCCCAGTATTTAGTCTGTTAAATATCCGGTATTAGTCCAAATATGTCAAGTTTCAAAATATTCGAATATTATCTAAGTCACAAATCAAATAACCGATTATTAACTTCTCAAGTAACCAAAGCTTACCAACGATCCAAGTATATAAAATTTTATCACGTATTATTCAATGTCAAGTGCCAATTCACAATTTACCGAAACGTACCAATATCCCAAGTCAAAATAATAAGTTCCGTTAGTAGTATACATAATAACCAAATTATTACCAAGTTTAAATAAGATTACTCCATCATTTATCACAAGTTAGATATATTTTTGACGAAACCATTAATAGTAATCTCTAATTTATTTAAGTTGACACTACTAATATATCATGAATTTTATGGTGGGCTTACTAGCTCAATCCTTAACCAAACGTACACTTTATAACATATAAGCTAAATGGAAAATAAGTTTTTAAAAACAATTGAGACCCTAATTATTATTATTACTATATACTAATCAGCGGGCTTCTTATGAATAGTACTCTTCCCATTTTGCTATTGCCACACTTTGTGGTACAATCACGTAGGCATGCTTTACTACTAAAATTGCTCCCCCACAAACCTTTTTTTTTACATTGGTTATTAACTGCCTTCCAAACTCCTCCTTCCACAATCACACACACATACACATACACAATTATCAGATCAAAGTCACTCCTCTAGAGTCTACACAGACCCACGAATGATGGGATCAAGAAGATGAGGAAAACAAATCCTGATGATCATGGATCTTTAATCGGATGAAGAAGAGCGCAAAATTGTTATGCCATCTGAAAAACGGGTATAAAACCTTTTGAATTTAGGGTTTTTAGATTTTATGGGTTCTAATTTTCTGGTCATGTGTAATTTTTTTAATTACTTTTTATGCTTCATTATAGTTTACTTTTGCCTAATTCATGATTTAATTTAGATATTTCTTATATTTTTGTTTTTTCGTCCAAATTAGGGTTTCGTTAATTTGGGGTTCTTTTTTTTTAGATGTTTTTAAGGTTGGGTTGCTGATGATGTTTGCAGCTATTTTGAAGATGGGTGCCGAATCGATTGTTAATTCGTCTAAGGTAGTGTTTTTTATTTTTGTTGTTTTTGTGGACTTTGAAACATTAGGCAATGAGATTGTTGCATTCTAGATGATTAATAGGCTTTGTTTTTAGCATTAACCATTGTGAGCTCTAGAAGAATAAAATTTTCAGAAAATGTCATGAAGTGAAGTGTTGGTCTTTAAACTAGAAGAGAGACGCTCCATGTTGAATTCTAGCAATGAACAATATTGTTCGATTCGCATAAAAGATAGATGAACCGGGACCCAATACTGTTTATATTCACGAGTGATGAAGTTGCACTTAAATGCAATATAAGGCGACAATCTTTCTTTCAATGTGTGACCATTGTCATTAGTTTTCATGTCACCATCCGCATGTATTTCTGTATATTTAGAATCAGGTAATGAAAGAATATTGTTGTAGCTTTGCCTAATATCCTGAAACAATAAACTGAAGTTAGGTACTTGAGGAAAAGAAAAAGCTTTGGGTGGCAAAATGGCTGATGAGGCAGAATTGTGAAGGGTCGGTTTGGGTTGACCCGATAACACTTTTTGTCAAATGTCGGACAAGTAATTAGTAGTACAGAGACAATATTATTACAACACTAATCTAATTGTTTAATAAAAGTGAGTAGGGAGATTCAAGATTCTGTGCTTAGTAAATAAAGGTAAGCACAGAGTCTTAACTGACTCTGTCTTTTTTCTTTCTTTAATAAACCATTCTGCAGCCAAACACCCCGGGTGTCTTCTTATTTATGGATGGCCGCGTCTATCTGTCAGGTTCAAAGTTTAGAACAGAGGCATGAAGATGAAGCCATTTCAAAGGTAATGGATCTTAATACTTAAGAAACAATCATATCACTGCACTTTATTTGAGATTTCTTTATCATTGACATTCTTCAAAATAAAAAAATGAATAAATAATGAGAACTTAAACTTAAAGATAAATGAAAATTGTCGGCTATAAGGTTATAGTGAAGCTATCGTTTGATGACGGGAATGTGGTGCGGGTGATGCTAGGTTCATGAAGTTGGCTGGTCTTTTTATTAAAGAAAAAATGATATTTATTCCTGATAAAAAAGCTGCTAATTTTCTTATTTTCATTTGGTGTGGCCATATCTCATTATAACTTTTTTAGCATATAAAATGTATGTATTTAAGGCGCAATCTAACGTACTGGACATAATTAGATTTATGAAATAACTATTTTTTTTAGAACGGCGGCATTATATTAGAAGTAGCAAAAGCTAGAAGAAATTACAAGGAAGAAATAGTAACTATGGGGTTTTGCAACCAACCTACCCAACTAATATTAAGTTTAGTTTTAATATTTAGTTAAGGTATCGAAACACGTACACATGCCAGAGTCTTATAATTTGATGTATGAAATTTTACAGGTATGGATCTTGGTACTCACTCTCACCTTGAGTGTACACCTTACTAGGATTGATCTGACAGCCACATGGGCGACTCTGAGATAGAAGCTGCTCTCAAAACAGAACATCCAGGTTTTCCTTTTGGTTGCATCAGTCGGAAACAAGCGGGATGTATTCCATGTTTAAGGTACAAACGATTTCTAACTGGTTATAATGTATCATGTGGTGTATATATACTGTTAATGATTAAATGTGTATTTGTGGAAGGTGTCAAGTATGATAGTGCAGGGTAACGTGAGCAAATCACATGAGGGGGAATACAGCTATGGCCTTCTGGTATCATGAATAATAGGGTAATTATTTAGAGCCTAAAAGACAATAATCAGATAATAGACTAGCATTATTGTTGCTAAAATGAATAAGTTAGTTTTCCTCAGTTTTTTTATATGTTATGTTACGCAGATATGTGATATCGTTGCACTATTGGATTCAGGATTATTTGGGATTCCGATGGTGGGGTGCCGATAAATGTGCCTTTTCTCAAAACACGGCTAAGTAGTTATTGTTTTTTTAAAGTAGAAAAATTCATTACGATCATCAAATAGGCATAAGTAGACTTAAAAGAAACAGAAAAACTATTTTGTCATTTATGTGTTCTCATGGATACTTTTGTCTATTCGTCTTTTGTGCGTTCTGAAGTTAAGTTTTCATCTTGCAGGTCGATGGTGGTGGTTCCCCCTCTTGCAAAAGAGTACTGAGGAGAAGACAGTGGGTTTGGCCGAGGAGCAGAAGGCAAGTCAAATGACATGAAATGAAAGGGTATGTCTCAGTTTTACTTGAATCGTTTTACCTGAGAATGAATACACACTTTGTCTTTACATGTTTTGATTTACGGTTTGACATCATGCTGTTTGTATGGTGGAGGGGGCGTCTATTTCTCCTGAAACTGTGCAGTTGAAAAGATGAGTGGATATAGTTGTGGGAGCAGTCGGCCGTGTTAAGGTATTAGTTTTTTGTGAACAGTCTATTTTTATGTCAGTAATATCATTTAGAACCAACATCTCAAATGGCCTTTAGTTTATACGGTTTGGTATTCTTTATCTTTCAGTTTACTTCCATTATTTACATCTGAGTCTTTTAGTATTTCTGTTTTTCCCTTAATTTGTTATTTCCTTTTTTTGCTTTCATGGTTGTTTTAAATCACAGGATGCAGATCTGATCATGTTGCCATTGACTACCCATGAAGTTCACTTTTCAATACTTAAAGAGGTATAGCCCCACAAAATTAAGAGGGGAAAGGTTTATGTACTATTAAAGAATTCCATTTAGAATTCAAAAAGTTATAACTAATTTGTATTCTTTTTTCACATGTCAAAGGAGACAATGAGGAACTGAAGGGTATTACTCACGTGCAGTACACCGTTGTGGTCTCAGAATACGCTCAATTGATGTGTCAACAGATAGGTATCATTTCCCTTACGTAATGCTAATTTGTGTAGATAACCTTCATTTTTTTCGCTGCATGCACCAGCGCCCAAAATATAATGTCCTTAACATTGATTTTCTTTTTTTCGGTATAACTTAGAGTGTGTTTGGAATAATTTATTTTGCAGCATATGATTAATTCAGTCATTTAATGTAAACTTAGCGCGCATCAAAGCGACATGCGTGGAAGACCTTGCCTCACTGCCTAGAAAAAGATTACACTAAAATAGCACGTATGTATTAATTTCACCCAAGCTTCACAATTTTGACCCGTTACTTATAATTGTTTAATTTAGATTGTCATTTTGTGGCGTTAGGTTTGTGAAAGTAACTGATGTAAACAAAGTTCATTGGATTGGAGCCAAACCGCTGGAAGCTGCAAACAACATGCTGCCTTTTGAGGTGACTACTTGGTAGAGTCAATTCAATGAAAATTTAAACCCATACCAATTGGATAAATTTAACTTATATGCTTTCTTTCCTGGTTGTGAATTTGTTTCAGATGTTGGAATGGTATTGTGTTTGGTTCAATCTTATATGCAAAATTAGCTTCTGATAGGGTTGTGCAACGGGTGAAAGAAGCGAGGGATTAACTTTGTGAGATGGCTCCTCAGAGTTGGAGACAGGATATTATCGAACCGGTTGATGTGGTTATTCTTTCTTATGTAACCAACCTGCAGACATGTGACTGCTGAGATTTCTTTATTCTCATCATTCGCTTAAGCTTGCTCTTCCTCCTTATTGTTCCGATGTATATCTTGATGGAATTCCTCTTGATGCGTCTAAAGATGTTCTGAAAGAGTTTTGTGAATGTATTGGAGAAGTCACCGAGGTAACCTTTTGTCTCTCTATATGTTATCGTAATCATACCAGTTATGAGATTATGTCACAAAAGGTCACCCAAAATATACGTTACACACGTCGATGGTGTAAAGAAAGTAATTTTGACATTATTGGTGCATAAATGTGCTCTCTTTCCTATTCCCATAGACATTACAGAATGAGTAAAAATGTGCTTTCTTTAATGAAAATGCCACATGAGGTTAACAACCCCTGACTTATATTGCTATTTTGAGAACAATTGATATATAATTTACCATTTATTATAAAAGAAACCAATTGGGAAAAATATTAAGGGGGTGTTTGGATTAGCTTATTTCACCAGCTTACGGCCTCATGTATCTGGAAAATTGCAGCTCCAGCGACCGAAAGTTGGAGTGTGACGGCCAGGATAGTTAGGCGACAGGCTGCGTTTCAGTATGGGCATGTTGGACAAGTTGGGCCATTTGGAGTTGCTTCTACGGCAATTCTCAGGTACAAGGGTGTTTTTCCAGTTGTTGTTTACCTATTCAATTCTGACTGAAAAGAGAAGGAATGTCGTTCGCTGATTTAACACTTCTCGCAGTTCCTTCTAAACGTGATCATTAGTAGAAAAAGATAATTTTAACCTGTAGTTTGATCTAAAACTTTGGAAAAAAAACAGTGGCTATGTAAATAATATTATTATGTAGATTGATGACCAAGGTACATTTTAAAATCAAAATACAAAGCTTAACATCTGAATGGCCTATTCTTTTTGGCTTGCAATTTTGTAAGTTGTCCTATTGCATTTGCAGGTGATCAAATTTCTATTGGAGCAGAAGCACTATTGGAAGGAGATTATGGGCAACCTTGATGCATTATGAACGCAGATGGACCTATACCCAACTGGTAACCATCTATTGAATTGTAGAAGCAACAAGTTTATGTAATAGTCTAACAACCCATGTAATTTACTTTTCTTCTGCCAACTTTAAAATGAAGCAATCTCTTACTACCATTATTATTTTTGCAACAATTGCTAAACCTTCTTTAGCAAATCACCACGCGGCAACGCGCGGGTGATCCACCTCGTCCATAATACTCCGTAGACCACTAATCTTAAGCATACCACTCGAAACCGAAGAGTACCTACAGAATACACCAACAAGCCACACAAATCCACTAACAAACAAATTACAACGCCACCTTACGAAGCAATTGAAGCTCTTTGAAAGAATTTAGTCTCAGAGAACTCTTTTTATGTTTCTTGATCCATATTTTGCGATTATTTATCATAACAAGCTTAAGAAAGTTCAATGTCCTCCTCCATTTTTTATTATTATTTTTTTTATTTTATTTTTTTTCCCCTTTAAATGAGCAGTTTTTCTATGTCGGTGTACACATTAGAGGGCGGTTAGGTAAAAGGTCGGAAACGGCCACGAGAATATCTTAATTATGCCGCATACATCTTAGTCAAAAAAGGAACTAATGTGCACTGTGGAAAAGAAAACAATCACACTAATACCTTGATTAGACCGCATACATTTTAGTTTAAAAAAAAAAAAAAAAAAAAAAAAAAAAA
>LBNU01019844.1:73637-107258 GCA_014162995.1 Artemisia annua
TTTTTTTTTTTTTTTTTTTTTTTTTTCTGCTTATTATTAAGCAGCTAGAAGACTTTGCACATCTGCATATTATGGGTCAAAATAAGCAGCACACAGTAAGCAAGGCAAGCTGGGACCTGCTTGTTACAAAGTGCTTATCTGAGATGAAATCCATATCTAACAAATCATAAATTTTTTGTTTTCGTGCTGCGTTTTTTTCACAAAATAAGCAATTCCAAACACTATTTCCTGACGTGCTTATTTAAAAGCGGCTCATAAGTGCTAATAAGCATAAGCAATGCCAGACACTACGTTAGGAAGTCATTAATTTTGATCAACAAACTGACTGTCTTTCGATCAAATACAAATGGACATCAACAAATACAAAATTCTCCTCATCTAAACCACAACGATCAAAACTTAACAATTTCCATCAACACTTATAATCCAAAAAGTCTGGCTATCTAAACCGAACATTCAGCAAACTATAACTTAACAAACAATGAATACAATAAGCCAACAATCCGTACCTCAGGGAGCGTAAATTCAGGAACGTCTAAATTCATTTCAGTAGTCTCATTGGCCTGTAAAAAAACCGAACTGTTAAGTTCGTATATATGCGTTTATTTATTGATGATTAAGGGGGTGTTTGTTTTGGCTTGGCTTATTTGGTTTTCAGCTTATGTTTCATATGCTCACATTTTGTGGCTTATTTTCAAACTTTTCGGCTTATATAAGCTAATCATGTCATAATAAGTTTATATAAGCCAAAAAGTTTCAAAATAAGCCACAAAAGGTGAGCTTATGAAATATAAGCCGAAAACCAAATAAGCCATAAGCCCACTATATAAGCCAAAATAAGGGGATGTTTGTTTAATAAGCTTATCTCATTTCGGCTTATACTATCTATCATTTAACATTATACAAAAATTAATTTGAATAAATTGATGATACCGTGAATTCGGAAGCGTCTTTGATTTCTGCTGCTACAGTCTCCATGGGTTCAATTATCATCAATCTTCAGTGATCACTACTTTTATAACTGTCTGTTAATTGTTTGTGATGAAGGATGATGATATAGTTGTTGAGTGTCACAGTGTGTGTCTAGGGGTGGGTTAATTGAGGCACACGCGCTTTTATTCTTCTTTTTTTTTTTTTTTTTTTTTTTTTTAATTTTTTTTTTGGGTATCGATACTTTTGTCACTTTTTGAAAGGGCGTGATTAGTGGTTTTTTTTATTGACAGGAAAACCAAAACCTCAACATTTGCGCTTTCGGTTCTCTAGTTTTAAGTGAATGTGAAATGGAAAAGAATTGAAAAGGAAAAAAAAGGAAAAAGAAAGTAAGTGTTAGTTGTTATGTTTTTGAAAATTGAAATAGAGGAAATGAAAAAGAAAGTAATCATAATCATGTTCTTAAATGGGAAGAAAAAGNATTTTTTTGGGTATCGATACTTTTGTCACTTTTTGAAAGGGCGTGATTAGTGGTTTTTTTTATTGACAGGAAAACCAAAACCTCAACATTTGAGCTTTCGGTTCTCGAGTTTTAAGTGAATGTGAAATGGAAAAGAATTGAAAAGGAAAAAAAAGGAAAAAGAAAGTAAGTGTTAGTTGTTATGTTTTTGAAAATTGAAATAGAGGAAATGAAAAAGAAAGTAATCATAATCATGTTCTTAAATGGGAAGAAAAAGAAAATAACTTGATAAAATTACATATATGCCCTTTAGTTGTTAATGTAAAATATTTTAAAAAGGATATATTAGTCTTTACACAATAACAATTTCCCTTTCCTTTCCCCTTCCTCCCTATTTCCTTTCCACTTCCCTTTCCTTCCTCAAAAAAAGCTCAAAAATACAAAAAACTATCAATTTCCTTTCTTTTCCTCTTCCTTCCAACTCGAGAACTGAGCGTTGGGGTTGGGTTCAGAAGCGGTTGGCGCTAGGCCAGGAGAGTTGCTAAAGCTATTCCTTGTGGGGTGGACAATGGCTGGTGCCAAAAGGCACCCGGGGTCAGGATGTTCCCGCCAATCTACACCTTTTTTAAACAATTATTTTTGCCGGGTGCATGTTCGACTGTTCAGTAATGGTTCTAGTGATACCCGCTTGATTACCGTACTCGTATACATACCTGTTTACTCGAATTCTTATTCGTTTTATTAAGTTTTTACATGAAGTGCTCAATGGGTGTTCTTAGAGGTATCATCAGAGGAGTGGCACCCCTTAAGCTATTTTTATTAGTCTATGGATAGGAAAAGATAATTATCTTATTGTTTTGTGTTACCGTTTTTTTTTTTTTTTTTTTTTTTTTTTTTTTTTTTTTTTATTTTTTTTTTTTTAAAATTTTTTTTTTTTTTTTTTTTTTTTTTTTTTTTTTTTTTTTTTTTTTTTTTTTTTTTTTTTTTTTTTTTTTTTTTTTTTTAATACTTTTAACTTATCAAAATTTATTTGTTTTCTCTAATTTTAGTTTTGTAGTTTTATAAAAAATAAATTTTTAAACAATAAATAAAAGAGGGGGAGGGAGTGGTTGTGATTATGGTATATATAACCTGGCCTGTTTATAACATAAAATCGTTTGATATGATATTGGAATCATTTTTTTTTTTAAGTTTTGAATATAGCATAGTGTTTTGTTTTGCTTTTTCAACGGAGTCTCAGTTTGATTTAATTTTGATGCCCACCATTTTATTTAACGAATACTCAATTCAGGATAACAAATTCTCGCGAGAAACCCGAAAAATAACGGATAATACTAACCGGTAATAAGGCGAGTGTGGATGTGCATATTTATACATGCGAGTGTCAATGTGCATATTTATACAGGGAGGGAGTGGTTGTGATTATCGTATATATAACCTGGCCCTGTTTATAACATTAAATCGTTGGATATGATATTGGAATCATTTTTTTTTCAAGTTTTGAATATATCATAGTGTTTTGTTTTGTTTTGCTTTTTCAACGGGGTCTCAGTTCGATTCAATTTTGTTGCCCACCATTTTATTTAACGAATACTCAATTGGGGATAACAAATTCTCGAGAGAAAACCCGAAAAATAACGGATAATACTAACCGGTAATAAGGCGAGTGTGGATGTGCATATTTATACAGGTGTGAGTGCGCTAAATAGTGGTTTTAGGAAGCTTCTCTTTGTAAGCTTTGTATCAGCCTTTACTCCATATCACCATCAACTCAGCTTTACATCAACATTCGATTCTTTCACAAACTAGTACTACTAAACCCAGTAATCATCAACACCAAACCTACCAAACAAACATACATTTAACCACAAACATACCACACATTACACACACAAATAACCAAAATTTTGTTTGGTAAAGCTTATGACAAAACCATCTCCAAATGGGTGGTTCAACGCATGAAGAATGCCTCCATTACTAGAAGTTTTATCAAGTTCTTAAACTTTTGATATGTTTGGAGCTTGTATTTTGAATTTAAAAATACTAAAACAATGATCGGTAAGAGACTAATCAAACTAAATTGAGCATTTGAAATTCAATATCGGTTCAAGCTATATATCATTTAGGCTTATTATCAAAATGACCCAAACTCAAGCCTAGTCGATGCTTGTAAAATACTACACAAGTAAAGGTCAAAGTTAAAATTTTAAAGTTCCTAGTTAGCTCTAATTATAAAACTAAAAGAGTCGAGCATGAGGTTGGCAGTTTCAAGCTTGAGTTGACTCGTTTATAATTATACTCTTACACATGAGAGTGATTTATTTAACTAAAAACGTTTGGACCTAAGGACAATTTGTGAAACACAATTGTCTTCTATACTAAGGGGGTGTTTCTTTTTTACTTAATGGGGAAAGATAGTGGAACTCACTAATTTAATATTATTATTTTGTTAAAAGTGACCCACTTTTTTCACTAATGGGTCTATATCCCCAAGGCAAAAAATTTAAGCCCCTCCTCAATAAGATGTTCATATAGGTGTGAGCTCCACACATTCTCTTAACTAACAAAAAAAAAAAGAAACAACCCCTTAGCCTGGCTCGAAAGAATATCCTTACTTATTGTTAAACACGACATTTTATTTGCAAAGTTGTTCTCTCCGTTACCAACTTAACTACGCATATATATGCGGTTGACCACTAAGTTGCAATGTATGAGGTTTAAACAAAAATCTTACTTGGAGAATCTCAAATCTCACCACTAGTTAACCTTTTGTTGGATAAGGGCAATGTTTTGGTACAGTACAAATCGATAGACTTGTAGTTTAACGAATTAACGGTACCGATGTAATCAACTAAGTTTTCAATAAATTAAAGTAAAATGCTCCCTTCTAAAATTATTGTCTAAGACAAAAAACACATAATTTCAATAAAGTAGGACAAATACACTCTTCAACCAATTAAATATTATCTCAACCAAGGCTGTCAAACTCGCGAGTTTACACGTAAGATCGTACGATCTTACGTGCACACCAGTCAAAATCGTGTAGGATCGTGGTAGGATCGCATCTGAGGTAGGATCGTAAGTAGGATCGTAGGATCGCACGTAAGATCGTAAGATCGACACGCGATCCGAGTTCACTTTTTTTTTTATTCTTTTAAGTCCATCCCACTTGCTTAGGCCAAAAAAAAACACGTGTGTTTTACTAATGTCTAATGAGTAAACCACTATTGTTTCATTTTCTAAATAGATTATAGTTTATACATAGTTTTCTACTTTTCTAAATAGATTATAGTCAAAAAGTGTTCAATAGTTTAATTTACTTTACTTCACTGTGATTAAACTAATCAAAGGGTATGTTTTGGAATGCCACTTATGAAACGTTTGTTTTCTTGAAATCATGTTGATGGCTCGTATGTTTAGACATTTAGGACCTATGTTATGAAATATTATTCCACTAAATCGTTAATGTAACGATTGAAACTTGACTTTTTTGTTTTTTACTATTAATTTGGTGTATGAAATTTGAACTTTGTCATTTTCAAAAGGATATTATATGAATTTATCTTTGACGTTGAGTAGAAATGTAAAACAGTTTGCTCGTATATCATTTGTTTACAAAATATGACAAATTGGTAGGATCGTAGGATCGCGATCCGATCCTACGATCTCGATCTTAAAAGGACAAAAACGATCCTGCGCGGGATCGCGATCTTGACAACCTTGATCTCAACCCAATAAATTCTCTTTTGATTGGTTGACACAAGAAGGGGACTATTATTTTGAAACATCACAAAATAAAAATGGGGATTATAATTCGGGATGAGTGGCGATTGGCATGCTTTATCTTGTGCCTTAGAAAAATCATCATACATTTGTCAATATCAATGATATTTGAGGAGAGTTAAATTATACTAGTACAACATATACGTTTAACAATAATTTGATCAAACACAATAGTAAGCATAAGAGTTAGGCTTTCAAATCATTTCTTTTTTACGACTGAGGGAGTATATAATTTGGTATGCTTGAATTTTTGACGTTCAAAGTTCCTATAATACTTTGCTTGTGTATACAACCGCCTGCTATAGAAGAAACAGGGAAAGAGTTGTTGTTGTTGTTGTTGTTTTGTTTGTTTGTTTTTTGTTTTTTGTTTTTTGTTTTTTTTTTTTTNNTTTTTTTTTTAAGAAGACGTATTTGGGCTTTGTATAGCGGACATTGGGCTTTGGGCAATTGCACACGCTTCAACATCAAACTGGGGCCTTGAATTTATTTAGCAGACTTATATAGTCAGACAGCCCATATCAACATCTTTTAAATATTTTTCAAGTGTGACACTAACCGGTAAAATTGTTATCTATCACCTAAGTATTCATCATCGTAAATCATCTAAGAGCAAAATCCAGGTAACAATGATCTTTGAGTGTTAGTTTTTCGTGTATATTGAGGTCTACTTTAAATTTATGGAACATGCATGGCCTCTTAACTTCACGAGACGGCCCTGAAAAGATGTTAGCGTGCAATTCAAAATCAAACTATACCAAGCATATTCTCATTGTTTCAAACAGGTTCAGACAAGTAGCACTAAACACGCTTCATGTATGAAAAAAAAATACATGATTAGATTCAAAACCAAAATTGTTTGTTCAAAACAAGACAACTCATACAACTACAAGACATGACAGAAGAGATCGAGCACCCAAAGTATTCCTCAAACCAAACGAATGAGAACTTTATAATATATGAAAAATAATTTTGGTTTAAGTAGAAAAATAAGAGAAAAGATTGTAAATAAAGGTTAAAAACAAAGCCAACAAGATTTGGTTACCAAGTGAAATGGTGTTGTCCTCTTGGCCTTTGGATGTTGGTGGACTATTGAGAAAAGCCATTGATATACAATCTTCTAGTTCACCTTTGAAAATTGGCCTTCCTATAACATGCTTGTATTTTCCTTCACTCCATGTCTGCAATTATCATTACGATAACAACGTTAAATTTATAGTCATGTTTTCACAACGATGGTAAAACGGGCAGCTAAATAACAAGTCTAGCGAGTAAGCAAGACGTGTATAGTCATGTCATTTTGTGTCCATCTATATATGTCCCCCACGGGCTCGTGAGGACAACTTTAGACATCTTCCCATTTATATTATAGTTACATTTGTCCGTTTTACCAATTTTACTCATTCTTATATTGTTAACTCTTTTTTACAGTAAGTAGCAAAGGGTATTTTGAATTTACCTGCAGCTGATCACCAATAGTAACAACCAAAGCATTCTTATCCGGTGAAAACGACACCCAACCTTTCTTAGAATAAACATGAAACTCTGAGGATCCATCACACACATGAAAACATAACGTATGTTTATGTTCAGATCCTCTGATCAGCATCCGAATCACATCATAACTCAGCGAATCCATATATTCATCATCATTTGACAGATTGTCCGTATTCTTACTATGCTTGTAGAGGTAACACATAGATCCCATAGTTTCTTTGTCTCTAGTACTTTCCTCATCCACTCTTGACTTTGGAGTATATGGGTCGAGAAATAGTTTGAGTAGACTTTCAGATATGTTTTCGATCTTTGACATTAAGTTTTCCATTTTTTCACTACAAAAAGTGCAATTTTAATTGTGATTTGATCTAAATATGCAGATATTAATTAATCTGAGATTTGATTAAAAGTAAACACATAAGCACTTAAATAAGCAATTGTAAACAGCCATTAGATCACCCGATATATTCGATATGCATTCATGATATAATGCTTTTGGAACAAATATTTTTAGTGATCTAATTCACTAAATTTCATCGAATTTGTTCTCTTGACAGCCAAACAAATTCAATTAAAATGAGTCAAATAAATTACCTAAAATCCGAATAATTCGACCAAACACCTTCCATTTCAGATCTCAACGACTCATCTCGACACCAAACAAACTCTTCACTCACATCCTTATCATCCCCATTAACCTCCACAAAACCATACAACCGCTCATTCGACCTCAAAACGACCCGTTTCTTCTCATCCTCCAATCCAAACACTCCTTTACCACATTCCTTAACATCCCGCAAAAGTTTTCTAGATATACCATGGTTAACTAGCTCAAAACAACCCGTTTGCGCAATCACTTCAANACTCATCTCGACACCAAACAAACTCTTCACTCACATCCTTATCATCCCCATTAACCTCCACAAAACCATACAACCGCTCATTCGACCTCAAAACGACCCGTTTCTTCTCATCCTCCAATCCAAACACTCCTTTACCACATTCCTTAACATCCCGCAAAAGTTTTCTAGATATACCATGGTTAACTAGCTCAAAACAACCCGTTTGCGCAATCACTTCAATAACGTCCTCAAGTTTAAAATCGTCTGAAAAGCCAAGTTTTTCAAAGTCGAGTTTTGGAAGGCTTTGGATGTTTGGATTTTGTCGTGGAAAGACTCGATCAGGTAGCACGAGATCAGGGACAATGAGAGTTTGGTGGAGGAAGTCAGTGAGAATGTCGTCGTTAGCGACAGTGGAGCGACGACCTGGGCCTACTGGCGACGGTGGTGGTGCTCGAAAATCTAGTGAATTCGACATGGATTTGATCAACTTGATGAACAAATGTTTGTTGGTTGTGTTTTTTAGATCAAAACATTGTAAAATTTAATGATGGTTTTGGTTAAAAAGTTGAAAACATGATGATTAAGCTGTATGGAATTAGTGACACATTGTGTCCCATTTTTACACTTTTTTCTTTTTTGCTTTTTTGAAGGTTTGTTGGTGGTATTGAAAAAAGGCGGGAATCAGGAACCGGGTTTTTTTCGGGGTAAGATGGTGTCATCTGGTTCGGTTTGAATTTTAGTGAAATAAGTACTTATGATAAGCATAAGCCAAATATATAATTCCAAACACTCCCTAATTTATAATGTCATAGTGTCCATGTAATCGAGTGACCATGTGTCCATGCATATCAAAAGATTGTTTCATATACAGAGATACTCAACAGATTTATTGCAATTTTTAAAGTACAAAAGGGGGAATTCATACTGATTCAAGGTTTCAGTTAGCATGTAAACACAGGTTTTGCATTGAAATAGATGCCGATTGAGAAATCTGAAGTTTGTACGCGAAATGTTAGATAAACATATTGCATGAACCACAAATTTATCTGAAGGCTACTTAGTACTGTCACTACTGTGTTAACAACCAATTGCCCCTCCTTTCGCCCCTAGAGTTAGTGTTTAGTTCACTGTTCAGTACCACTCGATGACTCTTAACAACCATCCTCTAGTACACAGCAAAATAAAATGGTTATTTTAAACTATAGATAGCGAAATGGGCATATAACAGGTAATAAGTTGAAACATTATGGAGTCAAAATTGGTTTTGCTTACATTTGAGGTTTTTCCTTTCATAATAATGAGTTGCTATTTCCACAAGCCACTCGGGTTCTACTTTAGTGACCTGCATACATGACATCAACATTGTTACAATATCACACAACCATCCACGCCCACAGTTAGAGGTGGAAAGATAGGCGAAGCTTAAGGTCCTGTAAATGGGTAAAAAGTCAAAAATGGGTTATGGTTTATATGAACCCATTTGACCCGGGCAAAAATCGACCCGTTAACTAGTAAATAGGACACAATTGCCACCTCCACATGCGAGATGCAAGAAAAGTCGGATTCAATTTCAACACGGGCATTACATACATCCGTCGCAGCTAGGTATACCACATAATCTGGTTGGCCATCTTCGGGTACTTCTTACATGTGGCGGATCAGGATTCAACCATTTATGTTTGTCTTTCAAAAAAATTACAAGCTTTTATTTGAGGAAACATTTTCCCTTCGTTGCCATGATACAAGAGTTCAACACTCGCCTTCAAATCTTCATCATTTTCACCACTAAGCCTCACGTTTAGGTTGACAATCGCGTTAAATTTTCCGACTTCTCGGTTCATGGGAATCCACTTTTCGGTCAACATGTTTTTGGAACGCATTATGTATCCCTTTTTCATGGCTTCGTCATTGTATTCCACAAGAATTTGTACCAAAACGTATTATCGGTTTGGTCAGTGCCCGTGTTCAGATCCTAAGATACATGTAACAACTAACAAACATTCCGCCAAGATTAACTACTTAACGTTCGTAACCATGTTTTGTTGCAGATGATAAGAGTATCGACCAGCCTATTAGATAAACCATTTCACCTTTTATCCCACATAGGTAAATCAAAGAAAATTTGCATGGCTTATATACCACAGCGCATATGGATTGAATGTCTTAAAGTTAATATTATAGTTTCGTAGTGTCTCTTGATACTGACTAAATTCAACTTATAAAAGTCAAATCTATTCTGTAATCAAAAGTCATTTCGGAAAACGTATATTAACTCTAAAGTTTTTGGTACGATAGTATTTAAGAAACATGTTTGTCACAACACCAATCGTATGTTCTGTTAAACATTAATAAAGACAAACCCAACTTACAAATCGTATGGCTCCAAATTACCAAAATATAGATCTCGACAGAAAAGAACCTTAAAACTAATGTATAAGAATTAAGATACGTATGTCGTTATTTTTTCTAATCTGTAAGAAAGCCCGTTGGACTAAGGCGAAGGCTAACATAATTGAGGTATAGGATATTCACCTATTTTTAAGTGTTATGCGTAATGTAAGAAAATTCATAAAGATTCTTTTAGAGTTTTAAAATTAAATGCACACCCTTTGTGGTTTTAAAAAATATATGCACACCTTTTATCATATCATTGGATTTGCCCATTGGACGAAGGGCACATAGTTCGGCTCCAAAGACACATCAATAATCAACTCAACACAAGTTCTACATCTACATATACATGCATATAGATATATCGGCTGATTCAAAGATCATTACCATTCTAATATCACCAACACAAATCCATCACATGATGCAGCTAGACATCGGTTACATAGTATGCGCTTTTAAACGGGATTTTTTTCCCGAAGTCTAGCAACCTATACCCGGTAGGCCTCTATTATTGGTCTCGCCTGACCATGGATGAAAATATTATTCCTAAGGGATGAACTTTGTTTGGTGATTTTCTTTTCAGTTTGTCGATGTTAGGACCAGGCATGCGTTGTGTTACGTCCTTCATTTTCATTTTCGTCTTCAGGCTTTGTATCCGGTTGTTTATTTGCGCATAACTGAATCCAACAGAAGACATTATTGATTGACTTTTGGTTAAAGTCAAATAAGCTAAATGAACAAAGCGTCAATTGTTCGGTTACGGAAATTAACATATTCTGGAATATTTATTTATAAAAATGTATTGACAAACACATTATAACATGAATCCGTACCTCAGCGAGCGTAAATTCGGAGAAATCTTTCATTTCAGGAGTCTCCTTGGGCTGTAAACAAACTAAGCATTCAGCAGACATTCAAACACATACTAAAATAATGGGGTGTTTGTTTAAGCTTATTTATGGGCTTACGAATTTATATGTTTTCGGCTTATATTTTTATAAGCCCTATTTTCTTGGCTTATTTTAAAACTTGTGGACTTGTATACGTTTGTTAACTTATATAAGCCCAAAGGTCCCGAAATAAGCCAAGAAAATAGGGATTATGAAGCATAAGCCGAAAACATATAAGCTCGTAAATAAATAAAGCTTAGATAAATGTAGTAAAAATGTTGCAGTTTCTAAATTAGGTTAAATTGTGAATTATTAACACTATCATTTAACATACAAAAACTAATTTTAACAAATTGATACCTCCGCAAGCATGAATTCGGATATATCTTTCATTTCAGTAGTTTCCTTGGTCTGTAAGCAAACCGAACATTCAACGAACTGTTACAGCAGGACGTTTGTATATGTACATTTATTTATTGACAAACAAAGGTCTCATTCGTTCATTTACGTACATAAACATTCATTTATGGTCCGGTGAATTTAACAAACACGAACAATTTACAGGAATTCCAAATATTTGTATATATATACAAACACATACTCGTACTAAAATAGTAAAATCTAATGGGGTGTTTGTTTAAGCTTATTTATGGGCTTACAAGCTTATCTGTTTCGCCTTATCTTGAAACTTATGGGCTTATATAAGTTTATTAACCTACATACGTGATTTCGGCTTATATTTCATAAGTCTGCTTCCGGCTTATTTTGAGACTCATAGGCTCACATAAGATTACTATAACATAATAAGCTTACTTAAGCTCACTAGTCTCGAAATAAGAAGGAAAATTTGGGCTTATGAATATAAGTCATAATCAAATAAGCCCATAAGCCCACAAACAAGCTTAAACAAACTTATATAAGCCACGAGCCCCAACATGAGCCATAAAAATGTGGCTCACGAAACATAAGCCGAAAAGAGATAAGCTTGTGAGCTCATAAATAAGCTTAGATAAATGCAGTAGTAAAATTTTGCAGTGAGAAATCAAATTCTGATTTATCAACCTAAGAAAGAGTGAATTCGGAAGCGTCTTTTATTTTCTTCATAACATAAACTAAGCATTACAATAAACCTGGTTGAAACCGAAATGGCGAAATCTATTTCTTAAAGGTTGTTTGGGATTGCATTTTTTTTTTTTTTTCCTGCTTAACTGCTTATTACTAAGCAGATAAGCAGCTAGAAGACTTTGCATATCTGCATACTGTGGGTCAAAATAAGCAGGACACACCTGTTCCGTTACAAAGGGTGTGTTTGGTTTGTGGGTATGGGAACGAGGGAATGACTTTCATTCCTAAAAGGGTTTTGTTTTCGGGAATGGATATGAAACCCACAAAAATAAGCATTTGCTAAATTCAGCATTGGTGATGGGTTTGTAAACCCGTTCCCATACCTATACTAGTATACTCATAAGTGATTCCCTAATACAAACCAATCGCCCCAATTAATTATTTTTTACCATGATATCTGACCTAAAACCCTGATCAATGAATTCCATTAACAAATTATATATTTTTGTATTCGTGCTGCGTTTTTTTTTTTTTTTTTTTTCACAAAATAACCAATTCAAAAACTTTTTCCTAACTGTCTTATTTNACAATTCTTCTCCTCATCTAAACCACGGCGATCAAAACTTAACAATTTCCATCAACGCTTCTAATCCAAAAAGTCTGGCTATCTAAACCCAACATTCAGCAAACTATAACTTAACAAACAATGAATACAATAAGCCAACAATCCGTACCTCAGGGAGCGTAAATTCAGGAACGTCTAAATTCATTTCAGTAGTCTCATTGGTCTGTAAAAAAACCGAACTGTTAAGTTCGTATATATGCGTTTATTTATTGATGATTAAGGGGGTGTTTGTTTTGGCTTGGCTTATTTGGTTTTCAGCTTATGTTTCATATGCTCACATTTTGTGGCTTATTTTCAAACTTTTCGGCTTATATAAGCTAATCATGTCATAATAAGTTTATATAAGCCAAAATAAACACCCCCTAATGGTGTCATTCGTTCATTTCATTTAAGGGGATGTTTGTTTAATAAGCTTATCTCATTTCGGCTTATACTATATCATTTATTAACATATACAAAAAAATTAAATTGAATAAATTGATGATACCGTGAATTGGGAAGCGTGTTTAATTTCTGCTGCTACAGTCTCCATGGGTTCAATTATCATCAATCTTCAGTGATCACTACTTTTATAACTGTTTCTGTTAATTGTTTGTGATGATGATATAGTTGTTGAGTGTACCAGTGTGTGTGTCTGGGGGTGGGTTAATTGAGGCACACGCGCTTTTTTTCTTCTTCTTCTTTTTTTTTTTTAATTATTTTTTTTGGTATTGATACTTTTGTCACTTTTTGAAAGGGCGTGATTAGTGGTTTTTTTTATTGACAGGAAAACCAAAACCTCAACATTTGCCCTCAGTGGTCGAGTTTTAAGTGAAAGAAAATGGAAAAGAATTGGAAAGGGAAAAGAAAGGAAAAAGAAAAATAAGTGTTAGTCGTTTTGTTCTTGAAAATTGAAATAGAGGAAAGGAAAAGGAAGGTAATTATAATCATGTTATTGAGTGGGAGGAAAAAGAAAATAACTTGGTGAAATTACATATATGCCCTTTAGTTGTTAATGTAAAATGTTTTAAAAATGATATACGTAGTATTAGTCTTTACACAATAACAATTTCCCTTTCCTCCCAAAAGTGGGAGGAAGATTTACTTAATAAAACTTCCTCCCTATTTCATTTCCACTTCCTTTTCCTTCCTCAAAAAAAAACTCAAGAATACAAAAAAAAACTATCAATTTCCTTTCCTTTCCTCTTCCTTTCCAACTCGAGAACTGAGCGTTGGGGTTGGGTTGGGAAGCGGTTGGCGCTAGGCCAGGAGAGTTGCTAAAGCTATTCCTTGTGGGGTGGACAATGGCTGGTGCCAAAAGGCACCCGAGGTCAGGGTGTTCCCGCCAATCTACACCTTTTTTAAACAATTATTTTTGCCGGGTGCGTGTTCGACTGTTCAGTAATGGTTCTGGTGATACCCGCTCGATTACCGTACTCGTATACATACCTGTTTACTCGAATTCTTATTCGTTTTATTAAGTTTTTACATGAATTGCTCAAAGGGTGTTCTTAGAGGTATCATCAGAGGAGTGGCACCCCTTAAGCTATTTTTATTAGTCTATGGATAGGAAAAGATAATTATCTTATTGTTTTGTTTACTTTTTTTTTTTTTTTTTTTTTTTTTTTTTTTTTTTTTAATATTTTAATTATCAAAATTTATTTGTTTTCTCTAATTTTAGTTTTGTAGTTTTATAAAAAATAATTTTTAAACAATAATAAAAAGAGGGGAGGGAGTGGTTGTGATTATGGTATATATAACTGACCCTGTTTATAACATAAATCGTTTGATATGATATTGAATCATTTTTTTTTTAAGTTTTGAATATATCATAGTGTTTTGTTGTGCTTTTTCAACGGGAGTCTCAGTTTGATTTAATTTTGATGGCCCACCATTTATTTAACGAATACTCAATTAGGATAACAAATTTCGCGAGAAACCCGAAAAATAACGGATAATACTAAGCTGGTAATAAGCGAGTGTGGATGTGCATATTTATACATGCGAGTGTGATGTGCATATTTATCGGAGGGAGTGGTTGTGATTATCGTATATATAACCTGGCCCTGTTTATAACATTAATCGTTGGATATGATATTGGAATCATTTTTTTTTTCAAGTTTTGAATATACATAGTTTTTTTTTTTTTTTTTTTTCAACGGGGTCTCATTCGATTAATTTTGTTGCCACCATTTTATTTAAGAATACTCAATTGGGGATAACAAATTCTCGAGAGAAACCCGAAAAATAACAGATAATACTAACCGGTAATAAGGCGAGTGTGGATGTGCATATTTATACAGGTGTGACGCGCTAAAATGTGGTTTTAGGAAGCTTCTCTTTTAAGCTTTTGATCAGGACCTTTACTCCATATCACCATCAACTCAGCTTTACATCAACATTCGATTCTTTCACAAACTAGTACTACTAAACCCAGTAATCTTCAACACCAAACCTACCAAACAAACATACATTTAACCACAAACATACCACATATTACACGCACAAATAACCAAAATTTTGTTCGGTAAAGCTTATGACAAAACCATCTCCAAACGGGTGGTTCAACGCATGAAGAATGCCTCCATTACTAGAAGTTTTATCAAGTTCTTAAAACTTTTGATATGTTTGGAGCTTGTATTTTGAATTCAAAAATACTAAAACAATGATCGGGTTCAAGAGACTAATCAAACTAAATTGAGCATTTGAAATTCAATATCGGGTCGAGCTATATAGCAATTAGGCTTATCATCAAAATGACCCAAACTCAAGCTTAGTCAATGCTTGTAAAATACTACACAAGTAAAGGTCAAGTTAAAATTTTAAAGTTCGCAGTTAGCTCAAATTTATAAAACTAAAAGAGTCGAGCATGAGATTTGGCAGTCTCAAGCTTGATTTGACTCGTTTATAATTATACTCTTACACATGAGAGTGATTTATTTAACTAGAAACTTCTGGACCTAAGGAGTAAGGACAATTTGTGAAACACAATTGTCTTTTATACTTAGCCTGGCTCGGAAGAATATTCATACTTATTGTTAAACACGACATTTATTTACAAAGTTGTTCTCTTCATTACCAACTTAACTACGCATATATATGCGGTTGACCACTAAGTTGCAATGTATGAGGTTTAAACAAAAATCTTACTTGGAGAATCTCAAATCTCACCACTAGTTAACCTTTTGTTGGATAAGGGCAATGTTTTGGTACAATACAAATCGATGGACTTGTAGTTTAACGAATTAACGGTACCGATGTAATCAACTAAGTTTTTAATAGGGAGGTGATTTGCACACCAAAGTTTTTGATTATTTCACCACATTTTGTGCATTAAAGTAAAATCCTCCCTTCTAAATTATTGTCTACATATAAAAAACACACAATTTCAATAAAGTAGGACAAATACACTCTTCAACCAATGAAATATTATCTCAACCCAATAAATTCTCTTTTGATTGGTTGACGCAAGAAGGGGACTATTATTCTGAAACATCACAAAATAAAAATGAGGACTATAATTCGGGACGAGTGGTGATTGGCATGCCTTATCTTGTGCCTTAGAAAGATCATCATACATTTGTCAAGATCAATGATATTTGAGGAGAGTTAAATTATACTAGTACAATATATACGTTTAACAATAATTTGATCAAACACAATAGTAAGCATAAGAGTTAGGCTTTCAAATCATTTCCTTTTTACGACGGAGGAGTATATAATTTGGTATGCTTGAATTTTTGACGTTCAAAGTTCCTATAATACTTTGCTTGTGTATACAACCGCCTGCTATAGAAGAAACAGGAAAAGAGTTGTTGTTGTTGTTGTTGTTTGTTTGTTTGTTATTTTTTTTTTTTATTTTATTTTTTTTTTTTTATTTTTTTTTGTTTTTGTTTTTGTTTTTTTTTTTTTTTTTAATCAAAAAAAGAAGACGTATTTGGGCTTTGTATAGCGGACACTGGGCTTTGGGCAATTGCACACGCTTCAACATCAAACTAGGGCCTTAAATTTATTTAGCAGACTTAAATAGTTAGACAGCCCATATTAACATCTTTTAAATATTTTTCAAGTGTGACACTAACCGGTAAAATTGTTATCTATCACCCAAGTATTCATCATCGTAAATCATCTAAGAGCAAAATCCAGGTAACAATGATCTTTGAGTGTTAGTTTTTCGTTTATATTGAGGTCTACTATACCAAGCATATTCTCATTGTTTCAACAGGTTCAGACAAGTAGCACTAAACACGCTTCATGTATGAACAAAATACATGATTAGATTCAAAACTAAAATTGTTTGTTCAAAACAAGACAACTCATACAACCACAAGACATGACAGAAGAGATCGAGCACCCAAAGTATTCCTCTAACCAAACAAATGAGAACTTTACATCGAAAAATAATTTTGGTTTAAGTAGAAAAATAAGAGAAAAGATTGTAAATAAAGGTTAAAAACAAAGCCAACAAGATTTGGTTCACAAGTGAAATGGTGTTGTCTTCTTGGCCTTTGGATATTGGTGGACTATAGAGAAAAGCCATTGATATACAATCTTCTAGTTCACCTTTGAAAATTGGCCTTCCTATAACATGCTTGTATTTTCCTTCACTCCATGTCTGCAATTATCATTACGATAACAACGTTAAATTTATAGTCATGTTTTCACAAAGATGGTAAAACGGGAAGCTAAATAACAAGTCTAGCGAGTAAGCAAGACGTGTATAGTCATGTCATTTTGTGTCCATCTATATATGTCCCCCACGGGCTCGTGAGGACAACTTTAGACATCTTCCCATTTATATTATAGTTACATTTGTCCGTTTTACCAATTTGACTCATTGTTATATTGTTAACTCTTTTTTACAGTAAGTAGCAAAGGGTATTTTGAATTTACCTGCAGCTGATCACCAATAGTAACAACCAAAGCATTCTTATCCGGTGAAAACGACACCCAACCTTTCTTAGAATAAACATGAAACTCTGAGGATCCATCACACACATGAAAACATAACGTATGTTTATGTTCAGATCCTCTGATCAGCATCCGAATCACATCATAACTCAGCGAATCCATATACTCATCATCATTTGACAGATTGTCCGTATTCTTACTATGCTTGTAGAGGTAACACATAGATCCCATAGTTTCTTTGTCTCTAGTACTTTCCTCATCCACTCTTGACTTTGGAGTATATGGGTCGAGAAATAGTTTGAGTAGACTTTCAGATATGTTTTCGATCTTTGACATTAAGTTTTCCATTTTTTCACTACAAAAAGTGCAATTCTAATTGAGATTTGATCTAAATATGCAGATATTAGTTAATCTGAGATTTGATTAAAAGTAAACACATAAGCACTTAAATAAGCAATTGTAAACAGCTATTAGATCACCCGATATATTCGATATGGTTCATGATATAAAGCTTTTGGAACAAATCTTAAAGAATACAAAATCTTTTTAATGATCTAATTCACTAAATTTCATCGAATTTGTACTCTTGACAGCAAAACAAATTCGATTAAAATGAGTCAAATAAATTACCTAAAATCCGTATAACTCATCCAAACACCTTCCATTTCGGATCTCAACGACTCATCTCGACACCAAACAAACTCTTCACTCACATCCTTGTCATCCCCATTAACCTCCACAAAACCATACAACCGCTCATTCGACCTCAAAATGACCCGTTTCTTCTCATCCTCCAATCCAAACACTCGTTTACCACATTCCTTAACATCCCGAAAAAGTTTTCTAGATATACCATGGTTAACTAGCTCAAAACAACCCGTTTGCGCAATCACTTCAATAACGTCCTCAAGTTTAAAATCATCCGAAAAGCTAAGTTTTTTAAAGTCGAGTTTTGGAAGGCTTTGGATGTTTGGATTTTGACGAGGAAAGACTCGATCAGGTAGCACGAGATCAGGGACAATGAGAGTTTGGTGGAGGAAGTCAGTGAGGATGTCGTCGTTAGCGACAGTGGAGCGACGACCTGGGCCTACTGGCGACGGTGGTGGTGCTCGAAAATCTAGTGAATTCGACATGGATTTGATCAACTTGATGAACAAATGTTTGTTGGTTGTGTTTTTTAGATCAAAACATTGTAAAATTTAATGATGGTTTTGGTTAAAAAGTTGAAAACATGATGATTAAGCTGTATGGAATTAGTGACACATTGTGTCCCATTTTTACACTTTTTTCTTTTTTGCTTTTTTGAAGGTTTGTTGGTGGTATTGAAAAAAGGCGGGAATCAGGAACCGGGTTTTTTTCGGGGTAAGATGGTGTCATCTGGTTCGGTTTGAATTTTAGTGAAATAAGTACTTATGATAAGCATAAGCCAAATATATAATTCCAAACACTCCCTAATTTATAATGNTTGGAACAAATCTTAAAGAATACAAAATCTTTTTAATGATCTAATTCACTAAATTTCATCGAATTTGTACTCTTGACAGCAAAACAAATTCGATTAAAATGAGTCAAATAAATTACCTAAAATCCGTATAACTCATCCAAACACCTTCCATTTCGGATCTCAACGACTCATCTCGACACCAAACAAACTCTTCACTCACATCCTTGTCATCCCCATTAACCTCCACAAAACCATACAACCGCTCATTCGACCTCAAAATGACCCGTTTCTTCTCATCCTCCAATCCAAACACTCCTTTACCACATTCCTTAACATCCCGCAAAAGTTTTCTAGATATACCATGGTTAACTAGCTCAAAACAACCCGTTTGCGCAATCACTTCAATAACGTCCTCAAGTTTAAAATCGTCCGAAAAGCTAAGTTTTTCAAAATCGAGTTTTGGAAGGCTTTGGATGTTTGGATTTTGACGAGGAAAGACTCGATCAGGTAGCACGAGATCAGGGACAATGAGAGTTTGGTGGAGGAAGTCAGTGAGGATGTCGTCGTTAGCGACGGTTGAGCGACGACCTGGGCCTACTGGCGACGGTGGTGGTGCGCGAAAATCTAGTGAATTCGACATGGATTTGATCAACTTGATGAACAAATGTTTGTTGGTTGTGTTTTTTAGATCAAAACAATGTGAAATTTAATGATGGTTTTATTAAAAAGTTGAAAACATGATGATTAAGCTGTATGGAATTAGTGACACATTGTGTCCCATTTTTACACTTTTTTCTGTTTTGCTTTTTTGAAGGTTTGTTGGTGGTATTAAAAAAAAGGCGGGAATTTAAAACCCGTTTTTTTTTGTTAAGATGGTGTCACCTGGTTCGGTTTATATTTTGGTGAAATAAGTACTCTTGATTAAGCACAACTGCATAAGCCAAATATGAAATACCAAACACTGCCTAATTTATAATGTCATAGTGTTCATGTAATTGGGTGACCATGCATACCAAAAGATTGTTTCATATACTCAACAGATTCATCGCAATTCTTAAAGTACAAAAGAGGGCATTCATACTGATTCAAGGTTTCGGTTAGCATGTAAACGCAGGCTTGGCTATGAAATACATATGCCGATTGAGAAATCTGAAGTTTGTATGAAAAATAAATAAATAAATAATTAATTTAAAAAAAATAAATAAAAAAAATAAAAAAATAATAAAAAATAAAAAAACTTGTTGCATGATCCACAAATTTTTCTGAATGCTACTTAGTATTGAGTTAACAACCAATCGCCACTCCTTTCGCCACTATAGTTAGTGTTTAGTTCTGTTCACTGCTCTTGAGTCTCGACTCTTAACAACAATCCTTCTAGTACACTGCAACTAAAAATCAAGGCAGGATGTCATAAACGTACCATGTCGAATAACATTAAAAGGTTTATTAAAAAATATAGATAACAAAATGGGCATATAATGGGCAATAAGTTGAAACATTATGGAGTCAGAATCGGTTTGCTTACATATGTGGTTTTTCCTCTCATGATAATGAGGTGCTATTTCCACAAGCCACTCGGCTTCTACTTTACTGACCTGCATACACGACATCAACATTGTTAGGCAGAGCTTAAGGTCCAGTAAATGGGTCAAAAGTCAAAACGGGTTAAGGTTTAAATGAACCCATTTGACTGGGGCCAAAATCGACCCATTAACTAGTAAATGGGACACAATTGCCACCTCCACATGTGAGATGCAAGAAAAGTCGGATTCAATTTCAACACTGACATTACATACATGTATACCTGTAGCATGTAATCTTCATCCGTCGCAACTAGGTATACCACATAATCTGGTTGGCCGTCTTCGGCGGATCAGGATTCAAACCATTTATGTTTGTCTTTCAAAAAATTACAAGCTTTTATGTGAGGAAAACTTTTCCCTTCGTTGTCATGAAACAAGAGTTCAACGCGTGCCTTCAAATCTGTGAGCATGTAATCTTTGCATGTCACTTCTCGGACAAGACAAACTCCAAGGACCAAACGTGCTCGTTATAAAGATAATAACCGAATAGCGGTTATGTTAGTTATGGTAGTTAATAGTTAGTTATTTTCCAGAAGTTAGTTAATAACAAAAAGGTGTGTCGTTTGGGTTGCATCTGTTCGAACAAAACAGTACCAAGCGCAACCTTTCTAGTGAACAGTCGCGATGGTTCGTGGTAACCATTCGTGTAGTATATATACTCAATATTCTGTAACGAAAATCTAGTTGGAAAGATTATACAAGTTATCTAGTTTTACATATTTGCAATTTCATTCAATCTCTCTTACACAAACTTTGGGACCAACATTTGGCATCAAGAGCCACTTCAATATCTCGTTAACATCCAGAAACCAAGAAAACATTTCGCTACACAAAATTCTGAAAACCCAAAACATTAACGAGACACCCATTCGAATACCAAAGAAGAACACGACACTGAAAACTTATTTCAGGAACCAAAACGCATCGTTCATTCATTTAGGACGCTGCCTAGATAACTTAGACGCAAGGAAAGTAGTGCACGACCGTACTTGTGTAGAAATTGCATACGAAGAGACACCAAACGAAGTGGTGACTCAATTGTTTGTGTTGGCTTGAATCTGAACGCGACAAATTGTACAAAGTTCTTTGTTACACTTTGTTGGCCTTCACATATCATACAACAAAACAATACATCTCTTTGTCGCGGACAAAGGTGGAAAGAAAGAAAGGAAAAGACGTACGTTTGATAAAGAAGAAAGGAAAACTCGTTTGCTTGGAGAAGAAGGTATACCGAGTAGAGGAAAACAATCGAGGATTGTTTTGAAGTAACATATACAATATTAGACGCGGTGTGGAACAAAAGAAAAAGAGTATTGTAGATTGTGTACAAGCAACGAAGGGCAACAAGGATTTCACTTGTTGGCAAAACTACCATCGAGTAGTATAACAAAGACAAGCAACACACTTGGTCTTTTTGGAACAAAATTCCCGCGAGTAATTTTTAACTACTTTGTGTTTTTACCGAGACACAAAAGGAAGGACAACGTGGTACGAGGGGTGGTATAATTGAAGAAAGCAAGTCGATAACATCAAATAAAGGTGTACCGTTTGTTTGGAGACAAAAACAAGGGAAAAGGAAAAGTATAGTTGGTATATTCAAGTACCGACAAGAAGGAAAATACGCGTGTGACATTCACATAAGGTCACAAATAATCTAAACTTTGGATTTCATTTCATATTTATAGTATAGATATATAGTTTATACTATTAGAAGTCCATAGTATTTATTAGGATCTCCCGAAAACTATTACTTGTTCACGTAGTATTAAGTGATACCACACAAGTTAGAATTCCTACACGTAATAGAAAGTGAAGATTATAAACACTTCCAAGATGCCTGGTGACAATGAAGGAACCAGTAACAACGTAGTGAAACCCATAACACCCTTTGCACAATATCAATGCCCCAAACTTAAAACCACAAATTATACGGTATGGGCTATCCAAATTAAGGTCATCTTAGAGGCACATGGATTATGGGAAACTATAGAACCTAAGGAAAATACGCAAGTAGATGATAAGAAGGACAAGGCAACACTTGCCCTCTTATATCAAGCATTGACGGAAGATGTAATCTTACAAGTAGCTAGTTGCAAAACTGCAAAAGAATTGTGGGAATCATTGAAAATGAGACACGTTGGAGAAGAAAGGGTGCAACAAGCACGCCTACAATCATTGATGATTGGATTTCAGACTCTTCAAATGAAGGAGGATGAAAGTGTGGATGCATTTACAGCCAAATTGAATGGCTATGCCACGAAGGCAACTGAATTAGGAAAGACTTTGGATGAATCACTATTAGTACGAAAACTATTAGACTCCACACCAGATAGGTTCATTCAAATTGTAGCATCCATTAAACAGACAAACGATCTTGATAAAATTACGTTAGATGAGATCGCTGGAAGACTTAAGGCATTCGAGGAAAGAATTAAACTCCGAAAGGGAGGACAAGTAGAAAGCCAGGATAATTTGTTGTTTGCACAAGGCGAACACTCTAAGAAAGGAAAACGTTTTTATAGACGTGGTGGTAGATCAAACCACTCACGAGGAAACTCGCAGAATAAGGGAAATAGAAACAACTCGAATGGCGGAAGCTCATCCCATAGAGATAAGTATAATAATAATAAACCAACATGGGATAAGAGTAAGGTAACATGCTACAACTGTGGAAAATTAGGTCATGTAAGAAATGAGTGTAGAAAACCATCAACAAACCAGGAACAATCAAACCTCATTTTAGAAGACGATGAACCATCACTATTAATGACTTCACACGAAACTGAAGAAGTTTTGTTAAACGAAGGTCAGATACAACCCCAAAAATATGCTACAACAGATTCTAGCATATGGTATTTAGATAATGGTGCAAGTAACCATATGACCGGAATCAAAAGTCATTTTAAAGATATTGACGAAAGCATCACTGGACGCGTTCGTTTTGGAGATGGATCGTATGTAGAAATAAAGGGCAGAGGTTCAATATTATTAGGATGTAGAAACCAACAACAAAAGATAATCTCGGAAGTTTACTACATTCCAAACCTCAAAAGCAACATACTTAGTCTAGGACAACTTACTGAGATAGGTTGCAAGATCATCATGGATGGGAACAAATTGACTTTGTATGACAAAAATAAGACTTTGTTGATGAAGGTAGAACGATCTAAGAATCGACTTTACAGTGTTAAACTACACATTGAGGCACCTATATGTCTCTTAGCAAACATAGATAACCAAGCATGGTTATGGCATGCTAGATTAGGCCATCTGAACTTTGACACCCTAGATAGGATGACAAGCAAAGGTCTAGTAGCAGGAGTACCAAGAATAAAGCATGCAGGACAGATATGTGATGCATGTTTATTGGGAAAACACGCTAGAACACCATTTCCAAACAAAGCTAAATTCAGATCTGAGAACCCGTTAGACTTGGTATATGGAGATCTCTGTGGTCCCATAAGCCCAGCCACACACTCAGGAAAGAAGCTCATCTTCTTGTTAGTTGATGACTGTACTCGCTTCATGTGGGTCTACTTTCTCACATCGAAGGATCAGGCATTCAACACATTTAAGGAATTTAGGCAGAAGGTTGAAATGGAGTTAAAAGTAAAGGTTAAGATGCTAAGAACAGATAGAGGTGGTGAATTTACATCAAATGAATTCACCAAGTATTGTAAAGAGAATGGTATAGCAAGACAGTTGACAGCACCATACTCACCACAACAAAATGGTGTAGTAGAAAGAAAGAATAGGATAGTTTTATCGACAACTAGGAGTATGATGAAAGCAATGAAGTTACCCTTAACTTTTTGGGCGGAAGCAGTTAGACACGCCATTTACATACTCAACAGGGTACCTACGAGAGCCCTGGAAGATAAAACACCATATGAAGCCCTCTATAACAGAAAACCGAATCTGGAATACCTAAGGATATTTGGATGCATAGCTTATGCAAAGATAACGATACCTCACTTGAAGAAGTTAGAGGATAGAAGCATACCAATGATTTACTTAGGAGTAGAGGAAGGATCAAAAGCATGTAGACTTTATGATCCAGTAGAAAAGAAGAAACATGTTAGTAGAGATGTGAAGTTTATGGAAACAAAACCGTGGGATTGGAATAAGAGTGGAGAAGATACAAGTTTACAAGACACATTTTGGACTAGTTTTGTAGAAGACGAAGTTGACAATGAGAATCCTATACCCGTCAACTTAGATGACAATGATAATGACAATCATAACAATATGTATCAAATACCGGATCCAACATCAGATCCAGACTCACCAATCACACCACCAACATACAACTATGACCCTAACTCAGAAGATGAAGTAGAACCTACTTCTAGTTCTTTAGGAAGTTCACATCATAGATATGATCATAGCCCAGTTCGAGGTTTACAAGATTTAACAGAAATCTATACAAGGGCTCAACATGTAGAAACACCAAGCTTATTCTTCACAGAAGAAGAACCTCGAAATTTTAAGGAAGCATCGAAAGATAAGAAATGGATTGAGGCCATGGAAATTGAATTAGATTCCATCAATAAGAATAACACATGGACTCTTACAACATTGCCAACTGATCAAAAGGCAATAGGACTCAAATGGGTTTATAAAACCAAAAGAGATGCTAAAGGAAACATTGTCAAACATAAGGCAAGGTTAGTAGCAAAAGGCTACGTACAAGAACAAGGAATAGACTTCGATGAAGTATTTGCACCGGTTGCTAGGATAGAAACAGTTCGATTAATATTAGCACTAGCAGCATATCATGGTTGGCAAGTACACCACTTGGATGTGAAATCAGCATTCTTGCATGGAGAATTGAAGGAAGAAGTCTATGTTACACAACCTGAAGGTTTCATTCAGCAAGGAAACTCAGGAAAAGTATACAAGCTCACCAAAGCTTTGTATGGCTTGAGACAAGCACCTAGAGCTTGGAACATTAAGCTTGATCAAACCTTGAAGTCATTAGACTTTAAGAAATGTAATCTGGAACAAGCAATTTATACGAAGAGAAGCAAGACTTCTACGCTTATAGTTGGAGTATATGTAGATGATTTGATAATCACGGGCACTCCAAAGAAGGAAATTGACTTGTTCAAATCCCAAATGAAAGATAAATTTGAAATGAGCGACTTAGGGTTGCTAGCTTATTACCTTGGGATAGAAGTTTCACAAACAGGAGGAGACATTACAATCAAGCAGTCAGGATATATTAATAAGATCCTGAAAGAAACAAATATGACGGATAGTAATGACACAAAGATACCTATGGATCCCGGCACTAAGTTGGTCAAGGCGGAAGATGGAAACCCAGTTGACGCAACTTACTACCGAAGCTTAATTGGAAGTCTTAGGTACTTATTACACACAAGACCAGATCTTAGTTATTCAGTCGGACTACTCAGCAGATTTATGCAAGACCCGAAGGACCATCACCTGAAGGCAATTAAACAAGTAATCCGATACATCAAAGGAACAAAGGATCATGGCATTATATACAAGAAAGAAGGCGGCTGCAAAATTACAGGTTATAGCGACAGTAGTTATGGAATCAACACCGATCAAGGAAAAGGAACTACTGGAATCGTATTTTACTTTGGAGAATCACCTATTACTTGGTGTACTCAGAAACAACCTACAGTGGCACTATCATCATGTGAATCAGAATTCATGGCAGCTACTGGAGCAACATGTCAAGAATTATGGCTGAAACGACTTCTTAGTAAACTAACTGGATGGCAAGAGAAAAGAATAACACTTAGAGTTGACAATATATAAGCTATTCAACTCGTGAAGAACCCAGTATTTCATGGAAGGAGTAAACACATTGACATTCGCTATCATTTCATTCGTGAATGTGTAGAGAACGGACATATTAATGTGGAACACGTTAGTGGAGAACTTCAACGGGCTTAACAAAGGCATTACCAAGACTCAAGTTCGTAACTATGCGACAAATGCTCGGAGTTCAAGACTTAGGAGGAAGCAACATTCAAGATTAAGGAGGAGATTGTGAGCATGTAATCTTTGCATGTCACTTCTCGGACAAGACAAACTCCAAGGACCAAACGTGCTCGTTATAAAGATAATAACCGAATAGCGGTTATGTTAGTTATGGTAGTTAATAGTTAGTTATTTTCCAGAAGTTAATAACAAAAAGGTGTGTCGTTTGGGTTGCATCTGTTCGAACAAAACAGTACCAAACGCAACCTTTCTAGTGAACAGTCGCGATGGTTCGTGGTAACCATTCGTGTAGTATATATACTCAATATTCTGTAACGAAAATCTAGTTGGAAAGATTATACAAGTTATCTAGTTTTACATATTTGCAATTTCATTCAATCTCTCTTACACAAACTTTGGGACCAACAAAATCTTCATCATTTTCACCACTAAGCCTCACATTTTGGTTGACAATCGCGTAAAATTTTCCGACTTCTCAGTTCATGGGAGTCCACTTTTCGGTCAACATGTTTTTGGAACGCGTTATGTATCCCTTTTTCGTGGCTTGATCATTGTATTCCGCAAGAATTTTGTACCAAAACGTATCATCGGTTTGGTCGGTGCCCATGTTCGGACATGTAACCGACATTCCACCAAGATTAACTACTTAACATTCGTAACCATGTTTTGTTGCTGATGATAAGAGTATCGACCAGCCTATTAAATTAGTGAAATATATGTTTACTACTTTTTGATGAAACCATTTCACCTTTTATCCCACATAGGTAAATCAAAGAAAATTTGCATGGCTTATATACCATAGCGCATATAGATTGAATGTCTTAAAGTTAATATTATAGTTTTGAAGTGCTTCTTCATATTGGCTTATATACAATGTTGCGGAAGGTGGTACGTGGACACAACGTTTGCTAATATAAAACCTAAGGTGGAAATTGTTATGTTTTATTAGTCTTTATCTTAGCTTATGATTTGTCTAGGGGTCGTTGGGTTGGCTTGTGTCCCAAGCCCAACCCCTTTCCTTTATCCTTTGTAACAGCCGACTAAGACTCCTTGTTAGAGTCAGTTTACCCTCCCCCTCATCTCTATAAAAGGGGGGGAGACGGGTCATGTACGCATTCTTTCAATACTAATCAACGTTTGGTTAGGGTTTACTTACTTGTGCAAAGCTTCTCTTTTCTGTCGATACATATTGTCGATACATATTATCTGTTGTGCGTGTGTCATCTTCGTGGTCGAGTAATCCGTACTACTTAACCTTCCGCCAAGATTAACTACTTAACCTTTGTAACCATGTTTTGTTGTTGATGATAAGAGTATCGACCAGCATATTAGATTAGTGAAATATATATTTACTACTTTTTGATGAAACCATTTCACCTTTTATCCCACATAGGTAAATCAAAGAAAATTTGCATGGCTTATATACCATAGCGCATATGGATAGTTAATATTATAGTTTCGTAATGTTTCTTGTCACTGAGTAAATTCAACTTATAAAAGTCGAATCTATTCGGTATCAAGAGTCATTTCGGAAAACGTATATTAACTCTCAAGTTTTTGGTTGAATAGTATTTAAGAAACATGTTTGTCACAACACCAATCGTATGTTCAACATGTTAAACATTAATAAAGACAAACCCAACTTACAAATGGTTGTTTTTAAGTTTCCTAGCTAAACCTTGGCTCCAAATTACCAAAATATAGATCTCGACAGAAAAGAACCTTAAACCTAACGTATAAGATATCGTATGTCGTTACTTTTTATAATTTTTAAGAAGCCCGTTGGACCAAGGCGAGGCTAACATAATTGAGGTATATCCACCAATTTTTAAGTATCATCCGTAATGTAAGAAAATTCATAAAGATTCTTTTAGAGTTTTGAAACTAAATGCACACCCTTTGTGGTTTGAAAAAAATATATATATATATGCACTCCTTTTATCAAATTATTGGATCTGCCCATTGTACGATGAGAAATGATTCACACACTCTGAAAATTTATTAAGACACTCCACTGTCTACAATAAACAATTGTATATTAAGTATAGCCTGCTTTAACTACTTGTACAATGAAGTGTCCCAATAAAATTTGGGAGTGTGCCAATCACCTCCCTTGTACGAAGGGCACATAGTTTGGCTCCAAAGATACATCATGCATATATATCTCGGTTGTTTCAAAGATCATTACCATTCTAATATCACTGACACAAATTCCATCACATGACGCAGACATCGGTTAGAGCCCTCGATACCATGCCTTTCATGTTGCGTTATTGCTTATGTGGCATTGCCATAACTCAAGTTATGATTGAGTTAGGGGGTTGGCAATGGGTGCGGTAAGGCACGGTAGGGGGAAGACCCCGAGCGGTAACACCGCCACCGTCCGTGCGGGGTGGTCACGGTGAGGCCCCGTTCGGGGAAAGTTACCGAGAGGGGGGAAGAAAAATTCGAACGTTGGGGTGGGATTTGACCATTGGGAAGTGAACGTTGGGTATTTCTTTTTCTTTTCTTTTTTTTTTTGGTTATATATAGAAAAATTTTGCGTTGTGTAGCTGGGTTTTTGGTGTGTGTTTCTAGTGTGTGTATAGAGGTAGAAGATGAGTAGTGTTTTTTAATTTACATTGTTTTTATAATGGGGTTTTAGGAACAAAAGGCCCAACCAATTTGTATAATAATTTACATCCTATTTTTTTTTCGTCTTTTATTTTATTTTATTTTTAATTGAATTTTATTTTAATTAACGAAATATTAGTTTTAAATAAATGAAAAAAAAAAGAAGTGAGTGAAGGGTGAGGGCCGGGTGTGTTGCCAACAAAATTTGAGTGAGAGAAGGAAAAAGTGGGGGGATGATGTGGCATAAGAGGATTGGGTGGAAGTGAGTGAAGGGAAATGGGGTGAGGGGTGTGTTGCCAACCCCCTTATAATACCGTGAGTTTGAGTTAGGCAATGCGTTGCCCTCCAAGTTACCATGGTAACGTTGAGTTATGCCATAAGTGGACAAAAAAAATGGTGTTTATTCGTGTGTATTTTGTAAATATTTAATAAAGGTGGGTCCCAAAAGGTGGTGTTATGGTTGAGTTATGATAAGAGGTGTTTTTTGTGAGTTAAGGTTAAAATGTTAAAGTTAATGTGGCGCTGACGTGATGCTGGGTTATGGCATGACCTGAGGTCATGATACCAAGTGCTCTTACATAGCATGCGCTTTTAAACGGGATTTTTCTTTTCCAAAGTCAAGCAACCTTTACCCGGTATTATTGATCTCGCCTAACCATGGATGAAAATATTATTTCTAAGGGATGAACTTTGTTTGGTGATTTTGTTTTCTGTTTGTGGAGGTTAGGACCCGGCATGCGTTGTGTTACGTCCTTCATTTTCATTTTGAGAACTTGATATTATAGGGAGGAGATCTAAAGGGCCAATGGTTATCGCAATCCATGGGCTGATTGCTAAATCTATCTACTTTTGTATTTGAAGTTTTTAAAAAAATGTTAAAGTTCAACCTACTTTAATTTGAGCATTAATATTAGATTTTTTTTTTTTTTTTTTTTTTTTTTTTAAGCTGTATTGTATTGCGTCTAGAAGGCTAACCCTCCAACATAAACAATGTAGTAATTAATTACCAGTAGTAATATGGTTTCGTCACAAGAGGTTAAAGGTTCAAAACTCGCTAGATGTGTACAATTGGGGTGGGCATGGAAGGGTCGGAAAACGGTCCCAGGATTTACCCGGTAAGGCCACGTACATATGAATAAAAAAGGCTCACTCTTTCCGGATAATCTGAACAGGAAAAATCTCATCCGTTTACCTGTTTACTAAATTGTCGGCCAAAATAAATAGAAAATTTTATTTTCGATAAAATAACTGGCTAATGGAAGAACCAATATCCGACTGCTTTAATTAAGATGGAACAGCAGAACTTGAATACTAACAAAAACAAATTTGTCCTTAATTGCGAAAGATACATAATAATCCCAACTTACAACCAGTTTAAAAAGAACATCTTGAAATGAAATCCATTACAACTCGAAGACGATAATAGTTAAATCCTGGGGTTTTCATAGAAAAGAACTTGATTCATGGGCTTAAAGAGGTACTTACCACCATATGTTGCGCGAATTACGTCGATCAACAGATGATATTGTAGCACAACATATAGGACGACTGGCATGATAGCAAACACACCAATACTGATCGGTATCCACTTCATTTCATTATGGTATAGTATGAAGAAGCTGACACCAAAAGTGATCATCATTGTTGTTATAGATAAGAAAAGAGTTGATAGACCTAACATCAACTTCATGGGTAATGATCTCACAAAATCACGTTCGGCGTAACGAGATGTGAGGATGGATAAGAATGTGAGTATTGAAGCTGATGATAAGAACAAGGATATGGCATCTGCTACTACAAAGACCACAAAGGTTAGTTTCTGATTAAACATTGGGATACCATTGTTCTGATTGTATCCGCCGGGAACGGTAAAAGCCGCAGCAAATACTATCGTGGCAATAAGCGTAGCAACAACCATACATTGACTAGCTGTTGACTTCATCCATTCCTCGCCTTTTATCATAAGATGTTGGTGTTCCTCGGTGAATAACTCACGTGGTGTTAGACCATCCTTGTTCTTCTTTAATCTATAAGTAGGAGGCATTATAGACTCTACTTCCTGACCACGCAAACAACTTAAGTTAAACTAATTTGGCTATAGGATAAGGAAGCAAGAACTTGGAGAGGAATATATTTACCTTAAACCATAATAGTTCTCGTTGCATTTTTAAAGCAGCTCCTGATACATCCTCAAGTCGCTTTTTCTGGGTACTCTTTGCTGCTAAATGCAACATATTGTTCCCATCATTATCTTTGATAGGAGTTACCAGATCCTTCATTGAGCCTATCTCGTACAATAGGTTGTAGATACCCTCATGACGATGTTTGACCGCAATGTGAAATATACTCTGATTGTTATCATTTACCTTCCATATGAGATCAGGATATTGACGGATGAGTTCAACTACAAATTTAGTATTGCCCAGTTCTGCAGCAACAAACAGTATCCGAGAAGGGTATGCCATCCTGCCATTAATTTGTTCCCTTTGCCCTCTCATTATATCATCAATCTCCTTCTTAGGCCTTTTGGCAATATCATTCCAAATGATTTTTAGTAATTGTAATGCTTTAGGTTCTTTTTCAAGAGGTCCTGCTTTTAAACNAGAGGAATATATTTACCTTAAACCATAATAGTTCTCGTTGCATTTTTAAAGCAGCTCCTGATACATCCTCAAGTCGCTTTTTCTGGGTACTCTTTGCAGCTAAATGCAACATATTGTTCCCATCATTATCTTTGATAGGAGTTACCAGATCCTTCATTGAGCCTATCTCGTACAATAGGTTGTAGATACCCTCATGACGATGTTTGACCGCAATGTGAAATATACTCTGATTGTTATCATTTACCTTCCATATGAGATCAGGATATTGACGGATGAGTTCAACTACAAATTTAGTATTGCCCAGTTCTGCAGCAACAAACAGTATCCGAGAAGGGTATGCCATCCTGCCATTAATTTGTTCCCTTTGCCCTCTCATTATATCATCAATCTCCTTCTTAGGCCTTTTGGCAATATCATTCCAAATGATTTTTAGTAATTGTAATGCTTTAGGTTCTTTTTCAAGAGGTCCTGCTTTTAAACCAATGACAGAAAAACCTGAAAGCAACACCAAAAAAGTTAGATTGATGGTACACGATATCTTTACAAAGTACCCGAAATTGAAAATTAAATTACGGACTGCTATTACAAAGCCAACATGTCCGTTACAGACTTACAGTATCTATCTCATATCATTATAGTTTAAACTGGCTGGTTAATTTCTGGCAGGTGGTTCGACTTGGTCGACCAAAAGCAAGCTTCAATCTGGTTTAAATTTTAGCAAGAACCCTGCTTAAAACGGACATCACTCCGGTTCCCGGTTCAACCGAGTTTCAAAACACCGGATAAAACACATAACTTGTATAGCGGACCCTTTGATTTTTATTTTATTTATTTATTTTTTTCTATTACGGTTACTTACAACTAGATGAATAAAACAAAATACGGGTATAAGTTTTATCTCTCGTAGTCTTAGTATCCTTTTTAAATACTGTACATAAGAAGGAATTATTGTTGATACCGTAGAGTAGAGATGTTTACCTATCTTGATGATTCTCTCAGTTATGTTTGATTTTTCTTCCTTAAATGCTTCAGGCTTTTGAGCCATCATTGAAAGTATCCTCGCTTCATTTCCAAGTTCGGGATACTTAACCACAACCTTAAGCGCGATATCTAAACTCGACAATGTTTAATTTGTGAGGAATAATATTATACAAAGAGCCACAAAGAAAGCAATAACCAAAAAGCATCTTCTCATGATCAAAATGAACATGAGAGGTAACGTTATGGTGTTTGTGATTGTGCTTTTGATTTAAAATACAATAAAAAATATTCAATGATTGCCCACTTTTTAAAATGAACATGAGGGGATCCTCATCCTTTTTATTACATCGAGTAATTACTTTATTCTCAATTAACTAACATAATAAACTAATTAAATACTCTGTAATATAATTATAAGCAATCCAGAAATTTATCTTACGAAATCTGTTCACGTCAGCAAAAATCATGGTTGATGTAATCATGTAAATGTGTTAACCTACCACTTCAGGGTTATTAATATCTACTGTTTTCTTAATTTCTTTTTCTTATACGGAGTAGATAATAGGTTTTGCGTCAACTTCAAATTTAAATTTATACAATTGACGAAGCCGCGTAAGTTTGCATTAACTTCATTACGGTTAAATACAGTACTAGTAATAAAATGCTTACCAAACATATCACCCTCCACGCATTTCTCAAGAAACCAGCTACGCGTTACAGGTTTCCAACCATCGTCATCACACAAGTCGTTAGATTTTTCATAAAGATACTTGACTACTTCATAATTTCCAAACAAGGCAGCCGGGTACAATGGCATCAAAGTTGGCAGTTTTTGTTCAGAACCACCACCAGGGATTGCACGCAAGCTCTCGTTCTTTTCCATCATAGTCTTAACCGTCTTAATGTTTCCACGTGTAGCTGCTAAATAGAGGGCCGTGTTGTAATTTGTATTCTCAAGTGCCAAGTCTTCCTTTGTCATTAACTTCACCAGATTTTCCACAAACTTTTCCACCTTTTTGCTACTCTTTGTGGATGCGGCAACGTGTAGTGG